>QNGE01000017.1:443462-499780 GCA_008508345.1 Paragonimus westermani
TAATGCTTAACTGCCACACAACCATGAAGAAACAGCAAACCCTATATAGAAAGAGAGAAGGAAAAAGAAGGGGACGGGAAGGGACCTAACTACTGAAAATGACTACGTCCATATTCAAACATTCAGCATCAAGGTGCCTACACCTTGCAAACAAAAAACCGAGCTGCAAGTGAGAGTAAGGCGTCATCAGAGGATAAGTAGGCCGTTGTTCGTCAGCCCTCTACCTACTGACCTGCCTGTCTGTTCAGTTTAACCCAATGGGTCACTGAGATACGAGAGCCGTCATACCGCGCCAAGGTCCAGTCTCTTTATGATGGCAGGTATGTTTAAAAAATAACCCTAATAATAACGTTGGGTAACTTACACTAGATAGTGTTGAAAGGGGACGTGCAATCAACAAGTCCATACAACTTGGACTGTTGAGGATGTGATCAGAAGGGATCAACTCGATCTTTCCAGTTGACTCAGCAGCAGAGTCCATCATGATCACCATGTATTGAAATGCTGGTGCCACCAAAGAGATCCACAAAAGCGTGAGTTTCCCGATAAGAAACTAGTAGTTCATCAGTCCAAATAGTTCCACCCTACTATAAATAACGCCAGATATGTCGTCGCACCCTCCAGCACAAGTGTGTTTACCTACGACGCGCATTCACACATGATGGTTAAATACTGTTTTAGTGCCCGAACCACAATTGCTCAATATTCTCAAAATACGGTTAACATAAGAAATCCACATCTGTGTTGATAAATCGACGGTAAACTGAAGCGAGTTACACAACATTCGTGAGCGCACGGTTCGATTTTCAATGGGTACTCCCGTCAGCAAATTGCATGTGAACTCTTATAGTTTAACACTTAATCAACCACCTTGAACAAAACCAGGGATTTCGTTCAGGAACACGTTTGCCTCCTGCGCTGATAGACTGCTAAATCTGCTACTCTATGAAGGTGAGCACGCCAAATTCCATGAAAATGTGTTGCGTCAGATGAGTTCATGGGGGTCGCATGTAACGTCAGATAAGAAATGCCGGATAGATAAAAGACCGATATCCAGTGAGAACTGTGTAAACCACTGGTGGTGAAGGACAAGCAGCAAACAGCAACAATCCTTCTCATTCAGAACGAGCGAAAGTTTACCTAATATAGTACCTAAAAATATAGCAGTTTTAACAGGATAATAATGTACTTTATACAGATGTCCTAACCGCACAGGCTGAGCGCTACAGATTAGCTTGATAATTTATCCAACGTTGTAAATATACGGTGAACATTGACGTTAATTCCATAATAAATCTATAAGGGATAGTTACTGATAGTTCAATAAACTGATGAGACAGTTGCCAGTGAAAAAAGATACCACTTCCGCTAACGGGGAAATGAGGGAATAAGTTTTATGAAGGCTACACCATACGCTCCCCATAAACAGCCGTAATGACACCATATAAATACAATCATACATGCTCGATGCACGACTACGAATTCAGTGACTGCGCTGACTAAGAAATACGGTACTTCTTTCCTTATCTGCGATATTTTGTGTCACTATCACAATGAACGCCAGCTTGAACCACAGTAACCTCGGTCAAGTCCACGGTGTCAGGACCTTATCATCAGTCATCTCCTAACCGCAAGTTCAGACTGTTGGTCTCGGCTTACTATTACGTAAATTCAATCACCACTAAGAATCACCGTTGGCCGTGACAGAATCTGGGACACAACAGTTGCACTCTGGCCCTTCTCGCCTGCATGCAGCACCCTTTTACTCCACCACTTCCACGGAATTATGAAGAGCGTTGTAAACCGCTGGATATTTTCGCATGCTTAATCTGAAACTAGCAAGTATTCTCTCAAGTCTGGCGCTTGATGTCTGCTGCATGGTGGAGACGTGAGTCAACAATTCTAGCACCGCTATTCACTTGAGCTCACTTCCGGATAAGCGTCGATCAAGGCTCTTCCCCCCTTACGGCCTCTAATGACGCCGAAGCTAAATCATATGGTCGATTTGGAGTGGGAATCGCACTGAGCTCCAGAGTAGAGCAAAGTTTGCTCAGTTGGATTCCAGTGAACAGACGCTTATGCGCTATCATGCCCAATGCAACGGTTACAGTCTATCAACGCAAATCCGAAAAGCGTTATCTGTCCATTACACTGGTGTAGGCTGTAACAGATAGCCGTTTGGGTGTTACTAATCACGTTCTATGACGCCCTCGTTGACCTTCTGAGGCACGCTCAACACTGACACCAACAATTTTCGGTGACTTCAACACTTAGCCTGGTCGTCTTTCCCCGGAGGATCGGCTGGATGACCGGCCACAACAGACTGGATGGTAGAAGACTGCCACAGTTATGTGCACCCCACGGTCTTAACATTGCAGGCACCGCATTTCAACACAGGAAGAATCAGTTACATGGCGACCTCCTTGTGCATTTCAGTCATGGGTACAAGTCGACCATATAGCAGTCAATTACAGCTGGCACCACTCTGTTAAAAACTGCTTTTGGAGCAACTAACTGGACTCGAACCATACTGCTGTGCGCACCCGTTTTGTTTCGTTGTTTGCCCAGAGCTCATACACTCGTGAAAGCAAAACCACTAACCAGCATTCGAGCGAGCAGTGTACATAAGGCTTACCAGGAAGCACTATGAAGCAAATGGCCCAGGTTGAGATGGGCAAGAGAAACCAACAAACATTAGGAACAAAATGCAGCAGACATGAAAGTTTGCTGTGAAAAGGTGCACTCCGAAGGAGTTGTGCAGTTGTGACAGAACTGGATTTCTGTTTTAACAAAAAACTCATAACCAAGCGTCGCTCGATTCCACATCTCTCTGAAGACGACCGTCGAGAACTTAAACGCAGGCTGACAGAAAGCTTGCGCAAAGGCTGCAAACACCACTTGGTCGAACAGTTAAAAGTGATGGAATGATGGTTCCCATCTGGGAATAGCAGAAAGCTATTTTTTATCTATTGCCGTACAGTTCGCTCAGTCGGTATGAAATCATGTGAAAAGGACGGCTCAATGATCATCAGTCAATCGAGCCGACTTGAGAGATAAGCTGAACATTTTGAATAGTTCAGCTGGCTTCAGTCAGACACTGTAGAACAAAGGATCCGAAAGATCAGTTACCGCGTTTCACACGGTCCTCTATTGAAGGCCGAACTGGCCCTGCAGTTCAAACTAATGGAGACTACTGAGGCCTCTGGACCAAGTCCCTCTTCTCTCTTCGGAGGTGGGAGAAAAGATTGACATCGGAACAGATAACTCTTCTGAATAGTATGGGAAACTGAGGAGGTAGGTAGTGATAGGTGCTCACCAACAATAATTGCCGTTTTTAGAAACGGGACCCGACGCCTGTAGGACAACCATAGAATTATCAATCTGGTGTCTGTTGTACCCAAGTTACTCTCTGGCCTCACTTTAAGTCAGCTCAAAAAACCCAGAGAAAGTCAGATTCATGAAGATCAGACTGGATTTCGGCACTGTCGAGAGCGCGTCACTCCCACTTAGACCTTACGAGGGATCTTGGAGTATCGGCATTCCTACAGACAGCCGACGATCGTGATGGTTTTAGACCTAAAAGCTACTACCAACTCTGTTGCTCGTAGCGTCCTCCGGAACTGCCTTCTTCTTCCGGATATTCCAGGGGAATACGCGGGTCGGTTAGGGACACGGTATACTCAGTCTGCAAACAGGGTACGGATTTATGGACAACTGTCTCGGGCGGTCACCACTTCTGGTGGTGTTCGTTAAGAGGTGTCTGGTCTCTTCATTCCTGTTCAATTTCGTCATGGATGACATTCTGGAAGATGCGCTTGAGGTATCCAGTGAGCTTGGCGTTGGGCTTCTTCACGACTGCAGGTTGGCCGAAATGGAGTATACAGATGAGTGTCTCACCTAGTCCCTCTGCCGAAGACATGCAGACCATGCTGTACAAAGATGAACGGTCGGGCTGGTTTACATGGATTGCGCTTCGCATCTTTAAAGGGCAAGGTGCTGCCTCAAAACGTCTCTATTGCAAGCAATCTGCTTAGGACTGTAGACACTTTCTCATGCTCAGGTAGCACCATCTCGTCAGCCTGTAATACTGCTGGTGAGGCATTAGCGGGGATAGCCATGGTACGACTTGTTTTTGCCAACCTGCGCCACCTGTGGCGTTCGGTTACCATTGTACGAGAGGGTATACAATACTTATGTGCGTTCTGTTTTGTTCCGTGGTTCGGAAACAGCCTGTTCGCGATGGAGATGTTAACAGGCCTGCTGTGTTTAACCACCGTGGTCTCGGCCAATTAGCCCACATTAAGTGAACTGATCGCGTGGGCAATACGACCGCTCGCCGGCACATATTCCTCAGCGTTTGTGATGCACGAGCAAGTAGTCAACTATTCACGCTACGCAGCCTGCGATGGTTGGGTCACGTGCTCCGCGTGCCGGCTGAGGCCCGGGCTGTTCCAGTAGACACTGTAGATAAGTGTTGTCTGCATGCATGGGATCCCCTTGATCACTTAAATCGCTGGTCAAAAACGCTATCCGAGTTGGCAGTGTGCCGCAGTCAATGGCGTACCTGCTTTCGTAACATTTCTAGTTCTTCTGCCTAATGTTCTTTTATTAATTTTCAACCTTTCAGTGACGTTCTCTCCTAGTACCTTCCACTTCACTGTTGAAATGCGCGGTGGCTCGAATCGTAGTACCTTCTGTTCAGACTCACGGCCGTTGTGATTATTATTAGTAGTAGTATTACTATGATCAAGGTCAGCTCTGGTCGGAGTAGTGGTATCCCAACGCCTTCGAGCATGTCGGACGCTCTGCGAGAAATATCGACATTGTGGCGCGTTCGTGGCGGTTGCACTAAAGGTCTGTGGCGATCTAACGGCCGAGTTCTGCGAGCTAGAATCACACGCCTTGGTTGGGTTGTTAAAAGTTGTTGGAGACTGGAAGACGTTGCGCATGAGTTCAAAAGCATCGCTTCGTGGCAACCGTCACTGTATAGAAATGCGATTTTGACTGTAGACAAGTGCAAACGTGTGTTTCGACAGTCAACCAGTGTCTCGTGGGAACAGCGCACTGACGTTGAAGATGCAGCAGTTGATGTCAGGTCGCTTGGAGAAGATGGGCTGTTCATTTTGAATGGACTAGATAGCTCTCAGTCAGCAAGATCAGCTTGAAAGATCCTGTTCGGACTGGAGCTTTCACGCACTTCCAATGTTTGACCAACAGCTTATTCACTTTAAAATGCGAGATACTTCTCCAGTGATCGAGTCACCCGTAGAACCTGTTCAGAGGTAGGATCGGGCGAGATCGTCGTTCGTGATTGTGCGGTTTTGTCAATGATACCTCGAACCAGAACTCATTAAAATTATTCGGGAGACCGCGATTCGTTTTGTTGATAACCCCATTTTCTGGAAACTGCCTCAGAAGTTACATTTTTCACTGCTGGTAGTGCGGTGTTTGAGTAGCTGCGTAGTTGGTTTTTAATATCTGCTTCCTGGTTGTGTTGGTACTCGCTGCAAAAAGAGCATGTCGCCGAGTGTCCACTTGGAGCATTTCTGAGTCTCACAGGTGTATGTACTGTGACGGATGCGTGAGGTGTGTTCACCTTATACTTTGAGGAGAAACTTGCGCAGGTTTGACCATTCGGGAAAACGGTACATACAGTCCTGTGATCACCCATCCGAACGAGTAAGCAATGTGGTACACTGTACATCAGTATGAAGACTGAGGAAAACATGGTGTGCTAAGTTTTCTGCACAATAGATTTTATTTCGCGGAAATCGTCGCCGCATCTACCTTCGTGGGAAAGACATATGAGGCATGAATGCTGCCAAACGGTCAGGTAGAAATAAGTAGCCCAACCGATGCAACGACCAGAAGCTTGCAACAAACTATAGGCCAAGACAAATAGGACGTGTCAGGAGCCCTAGATACAGTATTTCGGTTGGCACGAGCCAGTTTAGTTCGCTCATCTAGGCATCAAACACTGATGGTTCTGCAGAGGTTAAATAGTGTTCACAAAGTGCGTGACCTCTTGTTCGTTTCTGTGCTCTACAGCTGTGACATCACTGTGATATACAAACGGAAAATTGTTTCTAGTTTATAACAACTCATTCGTTAAAGTAGATTTAGACGAACGGTTTATGTAAATTCGATTTACATTGGAGACCAGTGCATTGAAATCAAGTTACCAGCACGCTGTGGCGGCTTGATTAATTGTACCCTGAATATGTTTGGGGGCGATCAACCTAACTTTCCTTAGAATAAGGAAACAGGAGAGCAGATTAGAAAGAGGATGACCAAGAATGGCTCAAACATTGAGATTGCTCCCATATTTTCCAATAGACATAAGCAGAAACACTTAAAAATCTAAAATCTCGCACTTTCAAAATGAAGCCCGCAACGCCTGTAAATGTAAACCGGCATATTGGTCGATAGGAAGCCAAGAGAGATAGGAAAATGGACGTACCTGAGACATCAGATGCAGAATAACTCCAATGATGTGTACGAAGACGTGAGCCACAACATGGAGGAACACATTTGCAGCCCCGATACTTCCATAGCGCGTTCCAGCCAGAATAATCTGAACCAAACTGAGCGGACCACATATAAGTAAAAGTTGCCAAAGGCGCAGCGGTATCATCGTGTAAATAAGTACGACAAGCTGAACAGATATGCTCAAATTGAACGCCAGAGTGACTGAAGGAAACTTGATTGCAAATGGTAGTAGAGCCAAGAGACTGAAAACACTTGCATATAATCCACTTATCCACAAAAAATTTGTCTTGAAGAATGCGCCTGCATAACTAACTCCAAAGAAACCTGCTGACAAGATCACCCCACATATCAGACCGTATAGGTAGTATTCCCACTGAGAGAGCTGAAGGATGCAAAAATGCAGGAGCCAAATAACACAAGCGAACGCTATAAAGGCAGTTCCGAAGCGAAAACGTCCGGTTGCACGAGGAAAAGAGCACTCGGAATAAAAGGACTCTAACAAATCTGAATCGAACTTTGAGTTTAGAAAGCCGCCGGTACACCGTTCAAATAGATGGAATCTCCTGTGTTCGCTAGCCCTTGCGACTCTCGACGCTCGCGGCATCCTCCATACGACGGTTGAAAAACCACCAAAACTAGATGTACAGCATTTCATCGAGTAAAACGCAAACATCAGTGGGACTAATTGGACGATGAAATTACATTTTTTCAACAAAAAAACACAAATATCTGGGTCTCAGATACAAAAACCAAGCTTGTACGTAATAATTTGCATTAGTCAACCCTGACTCAACCGTGGCCCGATCCTCGGTACTGAGGCAGATGACATTCATATGGACATCCGACACCGAGCGAGCAGAACGCTTCTTGGTATCTTTCGTCCGTTGTTGAACTGGAACGTACACAAAGAATGATGTAGTGCTTACAGTTCATAGTTATATCTTGCAACTCATTTGTGAATGTTTTTCTATATACCTTTTCGTTAACTTCACCTGTACACTTGTTTGAAACCATCATCTTCATTTTGAAAAATTTGGTTGTCATCAAGAATTGAAGGGCGTTACCACGTGCCGTCTCTGTCTTCTTCATTTGCATGAATGTTTGGGATGGTGATGTAATTGCACGGCGAAACATCTTTAGCCCCTCATGTTTGTTGTACTGTCGACACCGAACGATCGTCATTCCACGTCGTGTGTGGAATTATCTATCGAAACGTTGTCCGGACCTATTCCCTGAGGCTTTCTTTCTCTTTGACGATGGCCTATCCAGCCCCACGAATTTTGGTCTATTAGTGGGTCATTCGTTTTTTCACGTTCACGTATTCCTTTTGTACACACCCTTTACAATTACGGCTTCTAGTATTTCCATAATTTGGTTGTTTCTTATCACTCGGCTGATTAGGCCTGTACGAAATTGGTGAGCCCGACTATTTCCTCTCAAACAGTACTTCATTCATCTTCTAGTTACCAGTGACTAGGCTTGGCGACACTGTGGAGACTGACATTAAAAGCGAACAAAGCGTTCTTTTAAAAGTGCCTGAATACAGCGCTCGAAACCCACGACTGTGGTTTCATCAGATTGAGGTCATCCTCACCACCAGGAGGGGAACATCAGAGGAAATAAGAAATTCATGTGCAGTGTAATCTCCTTCTCTTGATGTTGCAGCGGAAGTGGCAGATTTGTTGAAACCAGTCCCGTCCGATTTCCCCTATACTGTTTTAAAGGACGCCGTCATAAAACGGACGAGGAAGTCAGAGTCCAAGCTGTTGCACGACTCGTTCAATTCAGCCGCGCTAGGTGATCAATCCCCATTCTAATTGTTACGTTGTATGAGAAAATTTTTTGGCTCGCGGAACCTCGACGACGCCATCTTAAAGCAATTATGGGCGGAAAGACTACCGCCTGTTGTACGGCGTATTTCGGCCACCACGGTCGAGGACAGTTCAACTGACAAATTGACATTCCTTGCGGACAAGGTGTCGGAAACTTTTCCTTCACAACCGGTGTGTGCCTTAATCATAACCGTCCCCACATCGTCCCGTTCAGCCTCGACAAATCGTTTAATAACGACTCAATTTCGCACCGAATTCCTCAGTATTTGGCTTGGACACCTTGCGCTTCTGCAAGGACGGGTAACAATGCTGTTCTGTCATGTAATTCTGGCATTCTGCGAAGATGGCGAATTCGAACACTGTTTAAGTTGCCATCAGCTCTAACAACTATGGCGTCCTTAAGGTTGATCCTGCTTCTTCCGACCAGCATTATGCGACCGGACGATCAATCGTTCCTCTGCCACCCGCCGCTGATGCATTGTCCCATGAACCATTTCATCCTTGAGACGAGAATCAATTAAACACTTATACCTACGATGACGTTCCCATTTCTGCTGACCGTAATCTCAAGTTTATGAAAGGTTCTTCTATGCCGGATGTTTTAAATGTTTCTACGAAATTTTTCAGGTTGACCACCACTCACATTTGATTGCAGCCTCCGCATTCAGATAGACTTTGCAGCCAGCCTCTTTCGAAAAGAAGCACTAGACTCGAGTTCCGCTTTCATTAGAGCTCGTCAGTAGTGCACATTCTTGCCACGGCCGGCATTCAAACTCCGGCCATTCCAATCATGAGGCAACCGTGTTGACCGCTGCACCATTGACCTCACATTAGGCACGACCGAATTACCAAATCTGAACACTCAACCACTATCGCCTGGAGTCTCCGAGGTCCATGACGTACCATATCTTGAAACACTGTATAAACCTCGTCGGAGCGCGTCCGGATGATTTGATCTGAGGGATGTATGAATTAGATTTCGGAGGACAACAGCCTCCTGTGGAGGACATGCGAACATCAAACATGACTGAAACCAGTGGAATACTCAGGGGCGGTCAGCATGAGATAGGTTTGCCGTGGAGATACGATTGGTGGATATTGAACAAAAAAGGTAGCTGGGAATCGTCTTCTGCATTGAAGGAAAGGTTCATTCGGGATCCAGAAGTGGGCGCCGGCTACTCGGCCGTGATACTGGAACATCAGCAGAAATTTCTACCGAAGACTGCGATCGTAGTGAAAGAAAACTTACACGTGGATGACCGCCTATTGCCATTCGACTCAACATCCGAGGCTAGAGCTGCGGTAGATGAACTTCCAGCGATGCTGCGGTTCTGTGGTTTAAACTCACCAAGTGGGTTTCTAACCGTAGTAAAAGAATTGGATATTTGCCCAACGAGGGTAAACTTACTTACGCCCGGAATCTTGAACTCCGCGGTTGTGATTACCAGCGAGCTTTGGGAGTGAGGTGATTTGCAGCAGAAGATTGTTCCCGGTTTCAAATCAACCGAATATTGAGTTGTGTGGCTTTGTTGCACGATCCCTTGGGGATACTGAAACCATTGTTATTGCCGACAAGCAGGTTGCACCTTAACCTCGCCACCAAGGCAAAGGTTGTGATTCCAAAATAAAGGGAAGTTTGGCAGAATGGTGTCGAATCTGTAGACAGTGTGATATTGTCTAGATGGATGGACTTCTTCAGCAAACATTGTCGAAATGCACATGTTCTGTGTTGCGTCAGAAGTCCGGGGCAGAGCAGTGGACTATCTAAGTGTGGTTATCTTAGATAATGGCATTTGATGCGGTCTTCCGACGGGAAAATCGGGTGCGACCCCAAGGAAGGCAGTCACGATAACGAGTCTGGGAATCATGGCAACCGCTCCTTCTTCCAAGCTGAAGTATTATCTGATTCGCAAGTTGGAAATTCTTATGAGTACTGTTGTGCTGTGGATGGATTCGACAATAGTGTTGCAATACCTACAGAAAACTTCGCCGCGTTTCGTAAATTTCGTTGTCAGTTTAGTTCTAGTGCCCATCCATAACCTCACTACTCTCCCCCAGTGGAGGCATGTGCCTTCAGAATCAAATCCTGTCGATGTGGCGCCAAGGGAAGTATCACGGGTCTTGAGCAAAGATATGAACCTCTGGCTGCAGAAAAACAGGAGAACAATGGCCGAAGATGCCAAATTCGTCCTTCTAGGTAAAAGTAAATCTCAGGATAGACGCACTCATGAAGTTACCACAAAATCTGACCTTAATTTTATGCTGGACCAGCCAATGCCAATATACTCCAGTTGGACACCGTTGCTGTGGGCCATCGCTCGGATATTACGTTATGTTAGCTTTGTGCCCTTGGTGGTGTGCGCTAGACAAAGTGCTTTAATCGGAGTTGGACTCCTTCTTGCGTCCGAAACTGGTGCTGCTTGACTCAAACTAATAAAGTTTGTGCAAGAGCGCCAGTTATCCGAAGACTTCAGGGTCCTGAGATCATCCATCATGAACCTTCGTAAGATGGGTAGAGTGGAAAGATTGCGGCCAGCCTTGATAGATGGAGCACTGTACCCTGGCGATAGAATATGACCAGGGAATGGATGCAGTGTGAAACTGATGATTAAACCTGTGCCGTCGTAAGTCTCTTGACACTTCACTACCACGAATCCGAAAATCAAGTGGGTGACTCGCATGTAGTCGCCAGCATTAGAAGATGGTTTCGAATTTTGAAAGGTGTGTCGGCCGTTAAATAAGTGTTAGGCTAGCGCTGACACCTTCAAAGTGCACCCGAATGATGGCGCCAATCCTATCGATGGGAACGTCGACGGACGGCTACCCATTCAGGTACTGTGAAGTGAGTTATTTCGGTCAATTCAAGGTGCATATAAGAAGAATCGAGTTCGAACGCTATGGCTGCATATTTATTCGTTTGCAGACTAGTGCCATTCATATAGCAGTAGCCCATTCCATGTCTACCAAATCCTTTCTTATGGCCCTGGTGCGATTTTTGGAAGACAAGGCACGCTGGAGCCCTTTAAAGTGACAGCTGTTCCAACTTTGTTGGATCCAACTTGGAGCTAGAACGAAGGTTACTGCATTTGGACCAGTGTGTGTTAACAGATAGGCTACCAAGTTGAGGAGGTGATTGGTACTTCAATCCTGCAAGTGCAAATCATTGGGGCGGGGTTTAAGAAAAAATTATTCGGATAGTGAAACATTTACTGCCGTTGGTAGCATAATAACAGGTAATGAACGGGAGCCATTTAACACCTACATGGTGGAGGTTGAGCGAATCATCAACAATAGACAACTCGTGCCTACTTATGACTGTCCAGTTGTTCCCTAGATGCTTCTTCCGAGTGGGTCGTTCTCGTAAAGCTCGAAGGCAGGCTTAAGTATAGATGCGGTGACACTGTGTGGGTGTTACACCAAGGGCTGGAGACAAGCACAGCGTTGTTCTGGTGTGTTTTGAAGACGTTGGCGGCTTGAATACCTACTCCTGTTACAAATTATACTTAAGTAGTTGAAATATTCGTGTGACCTCCGGGTAGGAGATGTAGTTCTTCACGCAAAGGCCTCCAGAGGTGTTCGGCACTATGATGGTGATGACAGGCACGTACGTCATGTCTCAGTAAGAACTTCAGATGGCATTGTAGGACGGGACAGCAGATCACTGTGTTTCTTAGAAGTGTCCGCACAGGAACATCATGTTGCTACGGGCAAAACAACAGGTGTGGAATCTTTCGTCAAGTCCGTCTGTTCTTACAGCCACAATGAATTTAGACAACAAGCCGGTTTTCGAGCCCAGTGTTGGTTTCATTAGGGCCTACTGCAGTATTGTAAAATTGGTAAACTGTGACTGGTGTTGAAAGGTGGCCCAACGTTCTGCTATCCTGCTTAAATAAGACGCTACATTAGCCACCGTTACCGTTTCCCATATCCTTATTTAGTCCGAGCCCTGTAAATTTCTAATTGCGAAAATTTGACATTCTTCGATATTTTTTCCTCAGTAACTTGTTATTCCCATATTTTTCGATGTGCGAATAGTCGTTTTGCTCCGACCCAAACAATGACAATTTGCTTGAGTAAGCTCAGTTCCGTCTCATCGTCCACCATTGTTGAGTGGTGCTCGGCTGTCGACTTTTTGTACGGACACGTTCTTCGTTTGGTCTCTGAGAATGTTCGCACTCACGGTGAGAGATTTAGTTTTCTTGGACACTGATTCAACTGGTACCGTATTGCATTCAGTTTTCACAGGCGCTTTTCATTAACAGTTTCCAATATAGCTTATCTTCTCTGTCATTGGATATTGAGAAGATCGTTATTTGGATTAACAGATTACGCGTAAGTCAGCGGAGATTGATTTGTCGGCAAACGATTTAGTATACGGTAGCCAAACTCCTTCGATTTCAGAGTAGGTGTGTTCTCTTGTTACCAGTACTAGAAAAACAATAGTCTACACCGAAAAGACGTTTTGTCAAATGGCCGAGGGGCTGTCTGTCTGCTATATATGTGCTTGACCTGAGCTTGAATGCTGCACCTTCATTCATTCACAGCCACTCACTTAATTGTGAATGCCGTGTGCTGGGAAAACTCTAAAGGTCATTCACCAGAAATTTATTGGGAGAATCGCCTACCTTCACCTATAGATAACACCGTCAAAAGTTGGTTGTTTATCCCGTCTTGTTACTCTTGGATACACTGGTACGGCTTCACCGCAACGTTTGCCGTTCAATTACAGTACAGCTCCTCGCGGAGACTCGAAATTAAAGCTTCCAATCTGCTACCCCTGCCATAGGTTGGCAGAATTTACTGCAGAACATTCACATATGTGGAATAAGTTTGCGAACGAAATCAGAGACAATAACAACATCCAGCTCATTAAGAAATTACACAGCTACCTTATGTTGTTGAAAAATTTTCTGTCTTCAGACTGTGTATAATCTGATGACCTTTGTGACACACAACTCAGTTTCCCCTTCGAACACCCTCTCGAAAACAGATCGATCGACGCAGCCTGTACTTCCACCACTTGTTGGTACCCCACCTGTTCAGTTCGTGAGCAATATTAAATGGACACCAATGGGGTCTTTGGAAATTGCAGCCTATTAATAACTCCGCCAGGATTGATCTTATATGGAGTCGTGAAAAAACAGAAGCACACAGGAAAAATAAAAATATAATCCACGTATACATTCACCCATATGTAGCATTATCAGGTAGTCTAGCTCAAAATTGTCAGGCGCGTTCCCAGGGCGCGGAATGAGAGGCAGTCTCTCACGTCATAGTTAATTGCGAAATCAGCAGGGTTCTGCTGGTGGGTAGGCATTCGTTGACAACAAGTGGTAGTGATATCAGCGTGCAGCTGGCAGCCGGCTTTCCTATAAAATGTCGCGTAAGCTCTTCGAAATTACCACGGAATGGCATATGTTACCGCGCCACACTAGAATCTCAGGTACCCCGACGGAAGCACACAGGATTCCGGAGAGCGTGCCGTCCGTCTGGTTTGCTATCCGAGTGGCATGCTGATATCCAGGGTCTCCACCTATCATTCTCAACTTTCGGGGGAAGCACACGAACAATCCGTGAGTGTCTTGTTGAACGAATAGTGGTAAGCAACGCACTTTTGACATACTTTTGTCCATGTAAACACTAACAGCCGCGTTGACACGTTGTTTTGACACTTTGACACGGCTCAACGCTTCATGACACTTCGCCATATACTGTGAACGGCAACGTCATCTCGATGGACAACCGTGTCCATTCATTTTGCGCCGGACAGGGCCGTTGTTTGTACCGTCCAGTCTCGCATCCACCCACCGCCGCACATACACACGCTATCCCTTTGATGGTTTGCGACTGTTATTGGTCATGAGCACTGTCAAACCAAGGGTCGATCAGACCCACTAAAACATGTTCGAGTTATTAGAGTTCTGAAACTGGAATGACCACATATCGTGCTTCGACTCGGTTGCATGAGCTAAGCGATGCACGGCCGCGCCAACAGGACTTTGTCTCAGACAATTGTACAGCTTCATCCAATAAGGAACTACAAATCCAGGGGTGCTCTCGCATCAGTCCATCTCTCCGTCACATCCCCCCATTCCCTACCTGTTTAACCACTGATCCAGACACTTCTCTGCCCAATGTGAAATTCGACTGTACTTGCACACTGTTATTTACGTATGTAATTAATTGCCATTATTATCTTTTGATTGTGTCTTTCGCATGAATACACCTCAGATCACCGGTCTCAGCTGGTACGCAACGTTTGGCGGGTACCTTGAATAAGTAGATCCTATTCAAGGGGCCTATGAACCAAATTGGCCTCCAGGAGGCATAAGTTTTAACAACCCTTTCACTCTCGGACTGCCTGACCGGACAGATCTGTTACCTCAGATCAGCCTACATCAGTGTATTCTCGAATTACTGCAATGCTTCCGTTGCAGTATTCTCCAGGGTGTTCTTGGAACCCTGGATTAATGGAATTCATTCGAAGGGGCAATAACCAAACAACTAACGGTCACCGACCGTCCGTGGACTGTGAACTCCGTGCTCCCCCCATCGTATAGTGGGTTAGGTCTCTTTTGTACCAAAGACTCCGGGTGAGGCCCTCCAAACCAGCCATGTTCTTTAGCGTGGGTATCCGAGGCCTATTCTGTCATCACAATTACGGAGTTACCGACGTACATCAATTACGAATTTTGTCTTGCTTTCTTGTTTCAACCGAGATGTCGGCGATCGGCTTTGCACCCATGTTAACTTTCGCTTAACCGAACCAGTTTGCCTTGTCTTCCCCTTCAGTCAAACAGTTGCTTGTTTGGCGGTATTCCGATGCAGTTTCTGAGCGAATACCTAAGAGTAGCCCCATTTACCGCGTGCAAGGGAAGTCATAACCAGAATGGTAATGTGCCAAACACCGCGGTTCCTCTGTATCAAGCACGCAGCTGCCTACTTGTCCCCTAAACATCACTTACGTTCGCCACTTTCAATTTTGAGCACATGCAAACAGGCCAGCAGGCAGACATTGCAGATATTTGGATACCCTCTATCGGTTTTTTGTCCTGCTGGAACACGACCCCAAGATTCTAGTTCGGTGGTATATTTCCATTCTCCGTCAGTCACTCAATCCTGTGGGTACGGTGTGCGCTCATCTAGAGCTAATAAAGCTGAAACTACTAACCAACCTGGTGGTAGGACTGTACTAACTGGTGGTGATTTTGTGCTGGTACGATGAGGGCCCAGACAGGCGCTCATCCCAGACATCCAGTGTGTCGTTGCGCCATATGCTCCCACCAACCGTGCCTTAAACACAGCCGAAGATAGTTATCATCACCAACTCGCGGACATTCTACGCATTGCGCGGCAAAGGGACGTTGTGGTAATTGCTGGAAATTGGGTAGTGAAGTAGGTAGACTAAGTGCTCAGGAGCGTGACTTGTGTGGTACGCACACTTAGGGTACTTGACGAACAAGCAACAATGAAAATCTGTTGCAGCTGTGTGCAGATAACGGCCTGTATCTGACGGTTACTAATTTGCGGCGTTCACGGTGTCAATGCACCACCTGACGACCTCAGCTTCGAGTGAATCACGGGCACAGGCTGATTACATGTCAGTCAGTCATCGGTGGCAAAGACACTTCTAAAGTTGCGCTAAACAGCGGTGGTTTTCATTCACACGTCATGTGCGATTCTGCTTGGTTCGTGTGTGTAGCCGTCGTCCTCACTCGTGGGCTTTTGCCTGCCACCCTCTGACCATTGGTCGGATTTTGTTAAGCGATAATTCATACGTTAACCGGTGTTCTCTGAACTCCACTTTTTGGGGAATTTCTGACATTTTGCAGCAGGTCTTGGCTCTCCCTAGAAAAACAATGGTCCGACTTGCGGCTCCACCTGCAGTAATTGACGCATCAATGCCAATCCATTGAAGAATACCGGAAATGACGCCAACCATCGTGTTGTCAACATGAGATAGGGGGCTTCGTTTGGTTATTGGGTTCCAACTTCGGTGCAGTCTTGGTTGGAGCAGTTGAAGACTGAGTGTGGACGTTTGAGCGATTGTTCTTCCAGATTAAAGCAGCATCACGTTTCAGCTTCACTACAAACTGGTACTCGGCAGTGATAACCTGAAAGGTGACGTCACGACACTACTCCACATTCGCGAAAATGTGCGATCTGTTCTCTATGGTGACTGGGGTACGCAAGCGGAAACCAGAAAGTTGAAGTGATCACTGGTCACTGCGCAAAGCTTGAGATTTCCGCACTGCTTACTGACTGGGAGTACTTTACTTAGACGTCTGTCAGATTCACGTGCTTCAGACACTGGTAGCTAACGTTACACATAAATTACTGGTCTCTAACTATTTTGGGCAGCATTCGGGTGGTTACAACAACATTGCCATCTGTTTGGTTCTTCAGCAAGACAAACTTAGTGTGTCGTCGGCCTTCTGAGGTATTCAGTTTACGGATCAGAAGTTTCACTTTCCGATCATCGTCAACGTCCGACACTTCATTTTGGAAAAGTCCCCATAGTTTTTCAAGAAAGACTCAAGCCTAGCAATGATTGGGGGATCAAGAGGAAACTCATTCACTGAGTTTGAATCACCGGTTCGACCCCGAAGTTGACTGCCGCAAACTCAGCCTCAGTATTAGTGTTTTAATCAGTAGCAGAACCTAAAGTCACTAGGTCACTGATGAATACAGTGAAATAAATGTTACCCAAGTAAGAAATATAATGAACGTTGCCCCTGGATTGATCTCGGGAATGCTGTTGAGTCTGACCAAGCAAAATCGTCTTCTCTAGGAAGGACGCGGGTTTTGGCAATAAAAAATGTTTTTAACAAACTCTCCGCCGCGATAGTCTTTTAGCCATTCAGGCAAAATATCAGTTCCGCTTGGTGACCACATCTCAGGCTGGAAATTTCCTACTTATAGGGATAGCCAAGTTTTAACCTGGATACCGCACAATGACTCCGGTTTCACTTCTTCGACACATTTTTAATGCGTAAAGTGAATTTATCTTCAGATCGCAATTTAAATGTCTGGTGTTCTCGCAAGGAATTTTTCCGTGATGAATATTGTAAAAGGATATCAACTGGCCGCATCTGTAAGTGGCGGAAAATCTACATCCCTTCCATATTTTGAAATGAATCTCTTGTCATATCCACCAGACTAATCAGAATGCTGGGTTGCGTGGATGGATACATCTCTTCGTCTGTTTTTTGAAATTTGGGACAGAGCCTACTTACTCTAGAATTCACGGAGTTTATCAGAAAACTGCCTGAATTGAAAGTGCAACGAAACATTTTGTCTTTTGTGAAATGAAGGTAAAAGAAATGAACTAGGCATGTTTTCCCGACTTGTTCTGCAGCACAATTCCACCTCATTCAGAATTGAAATGAGACAAGTGAGCAGTTAATGCTTGGCATAACATTGGGTTAAATAGAAAAGTTCAAAAGCTTAGTGTCAACCGTGCGCTAAGAATTAGGCGTCTATCGTTTGCCTTGGTACTTTAGCTCATTAATTTCCCCAGAGTAAAAAGTCGCCCTCTTCAAAAGTACAGCACGTTCGCAGAATTTTGAACTCACCGATTCATCCGCAAGCTTGGCTACTTCGGCTCAGTGACAAAACAAGTTTGAAAACATTTTCCCGGGAAAAAATAGCAACACAGACTTCACTGTGGAATCCTCTTTTGCGCTCTTTTCCCTTGAGGCCGACTTTTTCTCCTCACGGAGAATGAAATAGTGGCATCCACCAGGGTAGTCAAACGGATAGTTGATAGGTAACACGTATTTGCGTAACATTTAATTCCCACGATGACCATCGCTAACAGTGGGGTTACTTTGGGTAAGTTTCCGGGTCATCCATTTTCTTCCCTCATATCTCAGTGATTTCGTACAGGGAGTAGGTCATAACTATTATCCATCCACAGAATACGTCAAAATAGTAGTCTCTAACTCTGTAAGTTTCAGTGAAAAGTCCTGATCAACAATGAATATCGTGGTTTGTTTTCAGGGGCTGTTTTCGTACCGGTACCTCATCTGAAAGAAACTGATCGTTTTATCTAAAAGACGTGAGGTTCGGGATTTCTCTGCAAACCACACGCATGCAATACGTAGACAATAAATTCCATTCAACAAGGATTGAGCACGCTGTACAGAAAATGTGGCGTAGTTTCACTAAAGATGCGTGTAGTTCAGAGGAAATATCACTTCATTAGGCTGAGAATCGTCGAAGACCACGTTAAGATTTTGCGTTGTGCAGAAGAAGTAGTAATTGTGTTCAAAAGGCCCGGTATGAAAACGCATGCAACTGATATAGAAGTGAACTCTGCTCGCTTAGACTCTATGGTCTTCACTATCGTAAAACTTTCAGAACTATAAGCACGATGGCTCGTTTTCACCTAGGCACTTATCATCTAGCCGTCATTTTGGACTTGTCAAATGGTTACGTGCATGAATATTTTATGAGGATTTGTCCACTTGGATGTTAACATAGAGCGTTATTTGAGCCGCTCCGTTGATTTGCATGCCACCCCACTTAACAGCATTTGCAGTGGGCAGAATTGCAAGATTCAAGGAATAATATTGATGGTGTTGAGTTAGCCCGGTAGTTCGTGTCGAATAAGATCGTGTACTAGAAACGACTTATGATAGAACCACTGGCTTCAGTCAGTGGAACATACCAGATAATAACAGCTATCCGTCAGATTCAGTTTATCAGTATGCAAGTGGTAGATCCAACGCACTCATTAAGTGGTAGACTCGGATGCGACACTGACCACCTCGGAATCGACCACGGCCTACTCCAAAACGACTCTGTCTAGAGTCAGCCCAACCCTGGATTTCGTTGTACGCCTATGTGTGACCGGCTCTTCGCCAACTTTCGCCTGAACCGCGCGAAATCCGGAACATGGTCGGATTGTTTTATGGGTCTTATTACCAGCACGTTTGCGAGCTGGGGTATGTCTAATTGTGACTTGACCACTTCATTTGTTATCTCAATTCACTGGCACCCCAAGTGACCAGATGGCAACAGCAGCTGTTTATCTGCAAGCGAACCGCCCACTGAACTGCCCTTTATTTAACGGCAGGTATTTTAAAGTGTCGGAATACTAGCTGCCCATCAGATAATCCTGTTTAACGGTTGACACGTTTTCTTTTCAAGGTTTCCTGGTATTGTCTAGGACATACCCAGTTATATCGTTTGGATCTTTCATTTGAATATTTACTTTTTGATCTGTGATTTCTAATTACGGGCCTGTTGTTGATCTCCAAATTCTGATGGTTCTTCCAGCTACCCTTAATCAACTGGCAACGTCTTTCGATAGATTGGATCTAAAATAGTCGTGTCTGTTATACAGCAGGCGGTTATAACTTACGAGTCCGTTAAGTAGTCGACTGGGGTCTAAAAATAAAGGTATAGAGGCGAGTAACGCATTAGTAGTGATAAGGTGGAAGAGAGTTATCATAAACTGAACAGATATTAACAACAACAAACCTTGATGTTGGATCCACTAAGTATACAAATCCTGAGATAACGGGTTCAGTTAAGCACGAACAAATGCATCAGATCTGTAATAGCGGAGCGATCGAGTGCAAATGGAACCATGGTACACACAAACATTGGTTGCTAATCGTAGACCGTGAGTTAGCCAGTTATCGTGGGGGGTAAATTAGTTCACAGCACATTCCGCCGTATTACCTTGGTGCATGATACAGAAATTGAAATCACCGAAATCTGTGTCACAGTCTCACATATGTTGTTTTAACTGACCGTATCGTATGTTATTTTTGACATTCGGTATGGTTGCTTGCTTGTTAACAAATGGATGTCGAAATAATACATATCTGAACACACGATTAAGCAGACATTAGTTATCAAGTCACTAACAGATATTCTTTTGTTTCCAGGAAATGGACTATATTGTGGCTTCCAGAGCGATATTTGAGAAGAGTGGTGCAATTGAAGAAGGTGAGTTCCTTCAAATATACGTATAGAGTCATCTTGCATATATTAGATTTCGTGGATAGGATGACGGGTTTTATCTGAAACACAGCTCCAGTCATCCCGAAGGATACTCAGAACGTGTGCAAACCAACGGTTACATTTTGTGCTGAAGGAAGGTGATGGCAGTGTGCACCGTTTCCCACAGACTTCAAATAGATCATTCATGCCACTTACCACAATTGTTCGTTTCCAGTGGCTTCACCCTCCCACCTGGGTTTAGGCGTGTCGCAGCATACGGTATGGTTTATCTTCACTCGTAAGCAAGGAAAAATGGATGGAGCACTCGTGTGTTCAAGCATGGATTAATTTTTGCCTTCACTCGTAAGCCAAGAAAATTGCGGAGAACATTTGTAAGCCTTCAATTGGGAAATGCTTCTTGATGTCGTTTGTTCAGCGGATCACCTGGTCCGCATTCCAGCGTACGTATTGCCCCCACACAATGTTTGCATCCCTGATAGCAGCGAATGGTAATAACATGCCTATAGGCATTCCGAATATAACTGAAAAATGCCGCCCATTCGCCTAGTTTTCGCTCATTTTCTTACGTTACCATATCTGCATTGGTTTATCTTACGTTTGTAGGTCTATAAAAAGCCTGGTCCTTACGGCCCAACAACGGTTCAACCGCTGTGACCATAATCACGTTTCACCGCCTGATTGCCTTCAAAATTCAAGAACAGCATGTCTTATCACGTAGACAATATCAATCTTCATAACATTAGACCATTAATCCTTCGGAATGACGTGAAATACAGCTTTTTGTTATTTTTCCGCTGACAGCTAAGTCCTTGATCTACCGCACATCCTTCGCCTACGCCTTTGGGAGATTAGAACACACAAAAATCCCCACTCACAGAATTTAACGATTTTACAGATTAGAACACGTCACAAAAGTATAATAACCTCAGTAACTATGAAAAATCTTTGCCTCGCAGATTAGAGAGAAATTTACAGTCGACCGATCACACGCAGCTACATAAACAAAGGTCAATCAGTAGGAGGTGTGAGGAGAGGACATACACCAGAACAATTTTCCACAAGTAAACGATACCGGGATTTAGTACTACATCTAGATTTCTGTTTGTGGAACAAATGGTTTGCAGCGAGCGTACTTTGAATGGTTATGTCAACCTCCTTGGACCCGGCGGCTGTTGCTATGCCTTACATTAGACCTGAAAACAGGGAAAGGTGAAGCACGTGAACCTTGGTGATAAAGGCGGATGCTCGCCGTAACGCGTGTCCTGCAGCGCCTGAGGATATTTACAGTTATATGCAACTATCTTCTGTGCAAAACTTGCAAGTTACTGGTCGACAAAACATGTAGTACACATAATGAATTACCAACTGTACAACAGATGCGAAATAAAAAGTAAACTACTAGAGATAGCGCGCGGGAGAATGGACACGCCTCTCTGAAGTAGTTGCGTGTTGAGGAGGGAGATTGTCGGGAATAGATGCGGATGCAACACTGGGGCTGAGTCGGAGGTTGAAGTAGATGGAGACGGATTGAATGATGCTTGTGTTGTCGAACTGGTGCAGTGAGTCGGTGAAAGTAGGTTTAAGGTGGTCAGTGGAGACCGCGAGCTGTTGACCGAAACTTTCGTTCCCATAAATTTTTGCAGACCATTTAATGACACGAAAAGGTTCTTTATATTGCTGTTTTAGCGGTTTCTTGACGCAGTCTGTTCGCAGTAACACGGATTCACAAGCGCTGAGTTCCTTAGGAACGTAAGAAGAGGATTGTTGAATACGCGTAGAACTCGCTTGCGGTGATCTCAAATATTTGGCTAGTCTGTTGGCGTAATCGCGAGTGTCGACAACAGCTTCGCTTGACAGTTGAAAGGAATCGGCTGGAAGGCTTAAAGGACGACCATAGACGAGTGCTGCTGGGGTCGTACCGTTAGCATTGACACAATTGCGAATACCAAGTAGAACTAAAAGTAAAGCTTCTGTCCAATCCATCCGCTCGTAAACACGTAATAAAGCTTTGAGCTGACAATGGAAACGCTATACGAGTCCATTCACTTGTGAGTGAAATGCTGTGGTACGTGTTTGATGCACGCCTAATAGCTTGGTCAGTTGTGAAAATGAGGCTGATTTGAATTGCCTACCGCGATCACTTTTAATGGTCAACAGACAACCATAGCGTGCGATCCAATGCTGGACGAAGGCGCGAGCGACAGATACTGTTGATCTGTCTGACAACGGTGTGGCTTCTGGCCAGCAAGTGAACCGGTCGATACACGTGAGTAGGTGGGTGAGACCTCGCGAGGGTGGAAGTGGCTGACGAGGTCCACGTGGACATGTTCAAAACGATCGTTGGGAGTTGGAAAAAGATTCCTGCGGGATGCTCTTGTCTCGGTTGACCTTAAAACGATGACGTTCTAGGCAGCAACGGGCCCGATGCAAAACGTCCCGATTGGTGTTTGACCAGACGAATTGATCCGCGGTCAGTCTTAGTGGTGCGCGTGTCTCTGGATGTGAGGGGTTATGCAGCGATTCGAACTCTGATCTTCGTAACACGATCAACCTGGGGTATCCCGACGTACTGCCAAATATAATGGCACTAGACGAAGATTTCAGTGGAACTGCGATAATGCGTAGGTTCGTGTGTTTTAGACCATCCATAAACTTGCAATCGGACAGTTTTTGTGCGGCACTGTTGCGATGTAAGGTCAGGTCGGTGGCTGTAGACACCTTATGTATTCGTGAGAGAATATCTGCGGCGACGTTTGCGGCACCGGAGACATGGCGAATGTCAGTAGAAAACTGAATTATGTAGTCTAGCTGTTGAGTTTCTCGAGGGGAATCTCTGGCGCAGTAATTACGCAGGGCGTACACGAGAGGTTTGGGATTCGTGAAAACAATGAAATCATGGCCTTCGAGTGAGTGACGAAAATGGCACACAGCCATATACACGGCTAACAGTTCATGACCGAATTTACTGTATCGTGTTTCGATATCACTGAGGCGTCGAGAAGAGAATGCGATCGGGGGCCAAGTATCGCGAAGTGCTTGCCGTAGCACTGCGCTTATGACTCTGTTCGAGGCGTACACGGCGATGCTGATTGGTGCGTCCGGTTGCTGGAAGTATAACATGACTGCAGAGGCTAGTGCCTCTTTTACGGTCGCGAAAGCCGCAGTGGCTCCGGGAATTAGGTGCAAAGTTCGTTCATTGTCCCGAAGTAAATCAGCCACTGGTTGCATAAGCTTGGCGCAGTTGGGAATGAATATACGATAATAATCCACAAGTCCACTGAGGCGGTGGAGCTTAGGAATTGTATCCGGAAGCTGGCACTACCGAATAACTTCAACCTTGGAATCGACCGGTTTAGTCTCATCTTCTGAGATGCTGTGATCTGAAAATTCAACGAGGCTTGACCATGATCGGACTCAGCTCCGTTGATAGTAAGGTCATATGATGCCACACGTTGAAAAAACGTCCGTAGATGGATTATATGCTCTTCCAGGAAAGAGCTAGCCATGAGGATGTCGTCTACGTAGGCATAAATGAAGTCTAGCCCAAGGGTATCTCCATTAATCAAACGTTGGAACGTCTGTGCAACGTTACGAAGACCAATGGAAATGCGCACAAATTCGAACAAACCGAATGGAGTGGTACCAGCCGTCTCGGGTGTGTCCTCTTATGCTACCGGTGTCTGGTAGTAGGCGCGGACGAGGTCGGTTTTGTTGAAGAGTGTTTTACCTGCAAGGGTGATAGGTAGATCATGGACGTGTGACACATGGTACCTACATGGAACAGTGGAATTTTTCAATCCACGATAATCTCCGCAAGGACGTCAATCGCCTTCTGTATTCTTTGGCACCATATGTAGAGGAGATGCTCATGGGCTATCGGAAAGACGGATTATATTCATGTCCAGCATGTGTTGAAATTCAGCACGAACGATGCGCAGTTTGTCTGGTGCTAGTCTTTGTCGTCACTGATAAACTGCTGGACCATTCGTTTTGGTGTGATGTACGACATCCGTATTGACGGCAGGTAGCTCGCTAGATGGGCGGGTCAACTCCGTGAAGCTACGTAATACCGCCCGGTATCTATCATCATCGCTTGGTTCAGCGAGTATTTTGCTGGGGACAGTCGTCGAAAAAGTGGTCCCTATAGTGAATATACTCGTTAAGAGATCTGGGAGCTAGTAATGGCCTGCTTCTAAAACCAACCCAAAATGCTTTGAGAAGTCGATGCCCAAAATATCATCTGGTACATCTGCTAAAATGAAAAACCAACGGAAAGCACGCCGTAGGCCCACACCCTACATAAGGGGGCGTGTGCCAAAATTGCGTATTGGGGTTCCATTGGCGGTCTGGAGCTTGAAGGGCGTAGACCGAGGCGTATCTTCTTTTCTAGGCGGTAAGACACTGACTTGAGCGCCGGTACCCACTACAAAACACAACCTAGAATTTCTATCGCGCGTAAAAAATTGGCAACCAGGAGTAGGACTGCCAGCAACACTTGTCGCCATTAATTACTGGCACTTGCGTTCTCCGAGGCGATTGAGAGAGTGCATGGCTTAATGCATTTCCGTGTCTTTATCTCGAAAATATGATGATACCAGCAGTATCCCGTTCTTCAACGTGACCTAGAACGGCTACGTCCTCTGGAAGCGGAGCGTGAGCGGGAAGATTTAGAAGCTTGGATTTCTGGACAAAGTTCTCTAGCTTTTGCTGCAAAGTCAGCAGTTATGCCTTGAGTAAGTGCCTCCACCTGATGTGCTTTGCTGGGAAGGTGTTCGATGACTGAGCCAGCCGATTTTTCCAAATCCTCCTAGGAAATCGTCGACGTGAATGGAGGAATAATTGCCTGCACAAATTCGAGCAAATTCTGCATCCTAAGGTAACACATGAGTTTATCATCAATCTTGTGATTTTGTCCCACCTGTCTCAACTGTCGAAGTAACTGAGATGGAGTGAGGTCTCTTAGCTGCAACCCGCTGAGGACCTGCTTAAGTCGCTTTCATCTTGACATGACGGCACGTTTTAAAAACGCGCTCTCCAGTGCGTCGTAAGTGTTGCTCTCGGGTCGTCTAATAACTAACTCACTTACATAGAGTGCAAAAGACATTGGTAACGCGGCAGCCAAGTATGTGAACGTGGCAGTCTGGCTAGCGATGCTCTCTAACTGGAACTGCAACTGAAGTTGGGTCGTCCCGAACATAATCAGAGACAGGAAAACTTAAGACATTTTCCCTCAAATCTACCTCAGCGAGCTCCGACTTACGGACTGAGATATCTGACTGCATCATTTAAACGTACACACAGGATTGTGAAAAAAATAAGGGCTTAGAAACTAGTGGAACTAGGGCACAAAATTTACCGCGTTGCATAAATAAATGAAAGCATACAAACACGAGAGAAATAATCAAACTTGACGTATATAAAGGTTGCAATAGATAATTGAAAGCAGTAAAAATAATTCGTGGAACGGGCTCACCAATATCATGGTTCCAGTTCTTAAGTTCGTGCGCTCAAGGTTTCTTACAGCCCAATGTTTCCCCAGCCTTGTGTTAACGTCAATCGGGAGTCGCAGTGAGAAGATTGTAAATCTGCAAACGAACTATTTTTTGATTTATTCGCCGTTCCTCAGTGGACTTCAACGCAACAATTAAGGGTGCTAGAGGGCTGGACGTGAGAGCCTTGAGCACAACGGGACGGCAGCCGCCAGAGAGGACGAATGTCAACGGAAATTCCAATTGACCTTCAGAATTCAAATGATACTTGTTCGGCGCCTCATTTACGGATCGTTTTATCCATGTGTATCAGTTAGATGCCATTTTTACACAAGCAACTACAGTTCCAGTGAGTAAATTTTCAAGCGACGCATTGTTGATGGTGAATGCTGGAAACCGGAATCTTCTCAATTAGTTACGGGGACATAGTACACTTACGCAGACACGTGAAAATTAGTCGCATAAGTCGACCCGTTCTCTTAAGACGGGTTCTCATTATGAGAAGTCGGCAGTAGACTCCCCATTCATACATAATGCATGAAGGACTAGGCTAATTGGTGTTTAAAACATCTGTTAACCACACGGAAACAGTTTCCATGTAGGTAGTTACATGAAAGTCGATATCCCCTTTAATCATACAAACAACATGGGAGCGATAAAATGTCTTGACCAGTGTTCTAACTGAGACACCGAAAACACTCTAACGGTTTGTCGTTCATAATATTTGAATGACCCGAAACTGATTCTCCAGGCCTTGCTATCAGAAGACCACATAACACTACCCACTAATGTGTTCGTACCAAACATTCTAAGACTTGAGAGCATCCACCTCCATGAAATATAGAGACGCTTTCTCTGCACTCCCATTCACCATACTAAGGGCACAAAACTTATAACGTCTAATTCAGCCCTGCAGAGTATGCGAGGAAGATCTTATTAGCAGTTTTCAGCATTTCTGCACAACGTACGCCAGATACTCGCATTGAATATGACGTGACCGTGTCAAAAATTCTTCAGCTTCGTTGTGACCATTCATCAGCACTGCTCTCCGACCACGCCGGATAGTAGTACAAAATTAACAGGGAATTTAAGTAAACTTGAGTGCAAATGACAACACAACTTTGCGGCCATTTATCCGCAGTAGATGGGGATTTACAGCAGTGGCGGCTAGAATGTTCCGTCTATCTAGGACCGCTCACTTATATTTGATCGATTTAGCCCGATTGCTGCAAGTCACTCTGGTTTTGTAGACGACGGACTTAGACACACCAGAGTCATGACACGCTGGTCGAGTTGACCCCCCAACCGACAAAAGGGTTCACATGGATCGACTGCATTCTCAGCGCCAAGTCCTTGGGTGAATATCTCACGTAAACTCTCCTGGATGGGAAGTCATTCCGTTACTAAAATCAGCGACATCTCCACCAGTCGAATAAAAACGGACTGCTGTTGGTGTCGTAGAAAACGGCAGTCGAAATAATCCTAACTTTGGTTTTAACACCAAATGTCATCTGACAGTAGCCACTCCCTGGAAAGAGACTATTGGAGGGGTTCACAAGCAATTGCGCACAGTGTTTGGAACAGGGTGCTGGAGTTGAACAGCATGAGTGGTGATCATGCTTCCCAGGTGGCCGTTACCAGTGAGTCGTACTTGTCTCCAGATAAGGAAGCTAGTGACCTCTCTCTGCAGAGACTGAATATCTTCGACGGTGTTCGAGACAGGAGTAGAGATAGTAGAGAAAAGATGTTCACCTGAGCCTCTGGTTAATTCTGTACTGATAGACTTTCTTGTATGGATATGTCAGACTCCTTCCGGTGTTTCTCCAAAATGCACAGTAGTACATGTGTAATCGGCGTAGTCTACCGTCTTCCAAAAGCCATGCCTCTTGATTATGTGAAATTCGTTTTAGCGCTGCAGTTTGTTAAAACTAAGATTGTTTTAAGTGTTCTCATTATTTGAAATTTCAACTTTCTCCCTATTGAATTCCAGCCTCCTTTCACAACCGACAAACTGTATTTCAAGGCTAACGGACCTTTCACAGCCAACTTAGTTCTGGGCTTAAAGAAACCGGTGTACACTCTGACAAGATGATGTCTATATATCATGACACACTATCGAACTAACCTGTGGTGGTGAGGAGCGTAAGTCTTAACGCGCCAGTGGGATTAAGCGGCCATGTCAAGGTAGTGTCCAATGTTAAGTGCACTACTTCGTGGATGGAAAGTGCACTCAGGATTCAGTGTGTGTTTCACTGCGCCTTCAAAGGGATACAATCCGGATGATTGAACCACTTATATAAGTAGATTATCACTAGTCAGTTTTTATGACACTGTTTATCCGGCTACTGAAAAGCGTCAGCCTCTAAGTGTTGCTCGTTCGCAGATGGTGAACTTGTGGGAAAATACCTGTCAGTTCATTTTTGTCGAAGAAAGTAACTGAGATCTCCTTCGGTTGAAAGATGCTTAATGGTTTTGCTCACAAAACGCAGAGCTTTGTAACAGATGCAATGCAGCTGTTAAACACTACCATAATGTTCGTCATGGAAATCTTGCATGAAAATCTGGGAGTAGTCAACTGTAAGATCGAGGTGTTCAGCGTTGAAACCAGAAAGTGAACCAGCATGGTATATATTGAGGCGACCGAGGTCATCACGACGCAACTGTACCTAAACTCACTTTTCATTACAACACACGTACATCATCATCCATTAACACGGATACCCTTGAGAACCTCAGGATATCCCGAGCATCCGCACCTGAAAAACCTAAAGGCAAACGAGCCCATAATTTCTCTGATCAGAGCAACATATTACTTAATTTTCGCGAAGCTTATTTGAACTCTTCGGCGACCAAGTTTTACGACTTATTCAGTCACTCATTAAATGGGGGCACATTTACAAGTGGATGGGAGCACTGACAAGTTTAACTTCTTTTTAAGTGAGTTCTGTCTCCGTTACAAATACAACTACTGTCATCCGTTTCCGCAAAACCGCCATAAATCCTACATGGCAAGAGGCCGGCTGTGGTTTGTTGCTCAGCGACAACGGCTATGTAACTCTACTAAAGTTTCTCCGGAAGTTTCCTGGGAGGCGCGTCGATAACACTAATATGATAGCACTGTGCTCGTTGGAACGTAATTTAGTCTGCAGAGACTCTGCACGATTTTTTAATTTGCTTCATAGTTTGGTGAGTTCCACAAAAACTGAAAAGTGCAACCCTGTTCGTTCTTCCTCTGGTAAGATATCACAATGAGGGAGAAGGATCAATAGAAAGCTATCAAGAGGGTGTCTGAAATGAGAACCATGTTATGTGCGTCCAGACTCAAGGAAGTGAACCTTTTCTGCCTGAAATCTTAGCGTATTTTTGTTGATATGATAACTGCCCACAGAGTAATCTATATTTGCATGTGCACCATTAAGTACCGGAAGAATGCCTTGTAGATGTACCATCCACAAAGCCTCTCTGAAATAAAACCCCAAAAATTGCGAGTCCAGGCTGTTTCAGTTCCATTTTGGCCAGAAGTTCGGCTGCCAGCGACGGGTGAAGTTGGGACATCATAGCTACTCCATCTTTCGGCCTACATATATCACCGTTGGAGTGAAAATGGGAAATTTATGTTCCAAATGACAACAATTCTCTCACTTTCACTACGGAAGAAAGAAAGAAAGATGTGATGTCTTTTCTGTCAATGTGGTAATGCACTACATGCTGGATAGATCCATTCCACGGTTCATTCATGGGGGAAATAAGTAGATGACACACTACATTCTGTTAGCGGGCTTTCTTCCACTGGAGCAGTCGATGAGGCAAGAAAAATATGCACGCCAGACACCATAGACAACGAATTGCAAAAATCGACAGATAGTGAACAAGAACGGATATACAGATGGATTTATAAGAGGGAAAATTAGAAGTTGTCCCACTAGTGAAGAAAACTGTAGTGGAGAAGCTGATTATTAGCCGTTTATTTAACCGCGATGTATCTAACACACTGATCACTTGCAGTTGCATCCAACAAGATCTACAGGGCCGCATAGATGAACATTTCCCTTGGTATATCACAGGTATGGGAGTCACACGTTGAAGACAATTTGTCAAATTTCTCTTCTCCCCTCTGTATTTATTCTCCTGCCTGTTGTCGTCAAGTAGGCTACATTTTAAAAGCTACTGAGTGACTATCAGACAAGATCCGTAAACACCTCCCGAAATGCCTTTGTGACGGTTTGAAGAAACCCATATCGATTGTCATCGCACAACAATTGATTGACACGTTTCATGAAATCGTGGCCGACAGACAGAGAGTCTCGCATTTAATCATCATCGACGATTTTCGGGACAATATATCCATCGATAGCTTTCTATACGCGGACGACCCAAAAACAGGAAATGTCAGTAACTCCAGTTCACCATAGACTGGACTTTACGCGATTATGCACTGATCCAACGATTGGCTCTTCTTTCTAAGTGACGATAAGTGTGCACTCATGTCTCCTGGTGAGGAATTCGGTAATACCTTCATAACTCATGGCGCGTTTGGTAGAGTAGATCTAATAACAATAGTACTCATGTATATCTCTCCATGTATTTGTGTGAGAAGCACGCCGGGATGTGCGCGGTCATCGCAGATAATTACAGGCTACACAAAACAACAAATGATTAAATGGTACTGCAAACGAGGAATCTACCAGCAAAAAGGCGTGATCAGAAAGAACATGATTTCAGTTTACAAAACACTGACGCACGCAACGAGAAAAAGCCAGTTTGCTTGAAAAGTGCCGAAGTAGGTCGGCTTTGGAGAAGAAGAACGGGGAAGTATAAAATTCGGCAAACGATTGGGAGGACTCCAGTGCAGCACTTCGTCGATTGCTGGAAACCGTCTAAAGGTTGAAAATCCTGCAAACTGTTCTGTCAAGACGGGGTTTTGTGCACCCAATTGCTGCAGAAATTTTCCTCTCACAACGGATGTTTATGTGATTAAGAAAAAGGACATAACCTCAAGTGTCAAGTAAGAAAATGTGGACTGATCACATTTGCTATGACGAATAACGTGTCTGTAATCTTCTTGACGAAGACTTTATGAGATGTTAACGTTTTTGCATTGGTTTATAAAGACTAGGACACTGTTATCTAGTTGTTGTGGTACTTCACAACAACTGATTGATCGGCAGCTTCCTCTAGAATGATCATCACGTGGCAGTCAGAACTCCGTAGGGATTTTCACGTCAATTTGCTTTATAAGGTCAATGCTTAAACTGAAATTCATATTTGATAGCAAACAAAAGTCGTTAGGTGGCTAATGAGGAAGGTTTGGGGCAGGGAAAGGAATAAAATGGATAAATCGAGGTTTCAACGTGATTGTGTAAGCTACAAGGACGGTTCGTTTCCGCAGTTTTTTGTGCAGGGTTTTGTATGATAGTCAATAGTCCAATATTATCGACTACCATAGATCACGGTCTGGAAGCTTACAAGCCTGATAATCCAGTTAATCTCGGGGCTGAATAGGATATGACGATTGGGCCTGTAAATATGGAAAAAATGTACATGTGCATCATAAACCTGTCTGTTTTCTATGTGCGTGTTCTAAGTATAGCTCGTATAAGGTCACTGTGCTGGATTTACTAATAGGTGCCAATTTTACATTCATCAGCAATCTGAGTAATGCGTGAGAAACAACGCACATGAATGAAGTGATGTTGCTTTCACGACGGTCTTGTGAGCATGGAATAGATCAAATGCTAGATGGAAATGTGAATGAATTATAGGGATGCAACAAACAGTTTCAAGCAAGCTGTTTTCGATGGGAGCGTGGTAACAATATGGGTAAGTACGTTATATATAGATGAAGGCTAAGTGTTCCCCGGACCACATTCAAAAAAGGTATCAGATTAAACACAAAGCTTGAAGATAGACATTGTGTTTGATAACGTAAGATAGATGTCCAAGTCCCTTTTGAAACGCTGAATGCTGTTACTGGCTGTGGAACTGGTCACGCTGAGTCTGAGATGAAACGACAAATGTATTATCCACGTGTCGGAGCCACACCTTAGATTTGAATGTCTGGAAGGTTTCAGATTCGAAGTGTTTAATTACGGCGTCTGCAAGTAATCCCGATATAGGTGAGCCCATTGGTGTGCCTCTCTTCTGCAAGTAGACTCGCCCGTCAAATTGTAGGTAAGTCTCCATGCAGAGCCCCACTAACTGAATCAATTCCTTTGGAGAGAGATTTGTTCTATTGCGGAGGTTGTCGTCCTTACTTATAAGGTGCTTCATACTTTCTATCGCAAATTACTTCGTTGTGTTAGTGAAAAGCGACGTAACATCGAAGGAAACCAGTGCATCATCTTCTTCCAATTCTAGGCCCTTAATCTGTCTCAGAAAATCTGCTGAGCTGTTTTCGTCGTGAGGTAAACACGGTCGGAGAACACGAGAGAGGAACTCCGCCAATTGGTAGTTTGGGGCCATCCTGGATGCAACGACTCGTATTTGATCCTTGTAGACATTTAGTAGTCCGTATAATCGTGGCACTGGTCCCTCAATTGGTCTAAGGTATTTAGCCTGTTCCTCTGTGAGTAATTTCTTTTTCTTGAAAGCTGTCACAGTTTTGGTGATCCGAGCCCTCAGACTCTCCGTAGGTTCCCCTGTGACATATTCATACGTTGTGGAGTCTTTTAGGAGATCGTTCACTTTGTCTTTATAATCTTGTCTGTTCAGTATAGCTATGGCGTTGCTTTTCTCTGTGGGTGGAATGACAATTTGGTCGTTCTTCCCAAGTGTCTTCAACGCTTTATTTTCATTGGTTGTCACGATATTTGTTGATGTTCGACTTGTCGGCTGTTGACACATTTTTGTCTTGACAGACTGCTGCATTTGCTCATCTAGACCACTGCGTTTTAGTTCTGATTCGAAACATGCGATGAATTGTGTTGTAGACACGTCCGCATAATTGAATTTCAAACCTTTTAACAGAACGGCCTCTTCATCAAGCGTCAGCTGATGGTCTGATAGGTTATTTATAGGTTCGGCGCTTCGTTTTCTGGGCAGACTGAGGCGCTGGAATTTTTGGTTTAGTCGATCTCTTGTTTTTGTTCCCTCAGAGTCCGCTGAAAGTTTTATAGCTTCTTCGGTTTTGTTGATCCATTCTGAATCAAGTAGTTCAGTTACTGCTTGTTTGAATGTCTCTCTCTCGTTTCTATATCGTGTTAGACGGCGGTATGCATCTTTAATAAGTTCACGATGCATTTGTTTCTGGTAACTCCTGGTGATATTCCTCGCACGTTCTTATTGAATCGGTGGCTTGCAAGTAACTCTTTTGGGGAATACGTTATGACGAAAGAACAGTTGCTCACGGCCTGAGCCTTCACGGTTGGCGTAGTTTTCATATTTTCTCACACAGTTGAGCGCGTTGCGTCCGAACGTTTGGTTAATCAATGAGAATGTCTGCAGCTCAGGTAGCATATTTAAATTAATCGAAAAAGAGGGAGACACTAAGTGGTGAACGATTTATTGTGACGTTACAAATCCACACTAGGATCCGTTATCAAACAATTAAATGTATAAATATATACCGATATCGAACGTAGTTCTACTAATTCAGTGAGAAACAATTTAAATATACAGCAACTTACGACCAGGTTTACGAGCGCATACAACAGTGCAGCAGAAACGTGACAGTATCCGATTAATTCCTGCGGTAAAACATACTGTGGGTTACAGTTACTCACAAACAAATGTGGTAGAATGCGGTAGGAATTGAAGTATTAGTGTGAAATTCGAATACAGTTCAACTGTTCACATACGATGTAGTGTTTATGGAAGTGCAATAAATTTCACAGTATCAAACAGCCAGGAGTAAGAGCGAATACTGCATACGGACGAGTCAAGTAAAATTCGGAGATGAACGCATACTACTGTAAACTAGTGAGTAGTAGAAAGTGGAATGTGAAATTGGAGTTCACAGTCACTATGGCCTTCATGAACCAAGAACCACTTCATGTGATGCTGCACTTCAGTGCTCCTTCCTGTATTTTTTCCGAGGCTATTTCGATGGTAAAATTCATGCTGCTGCCTCACTACTGAATAGTGGTTGTGTGAGTTGTATAGTGCGATTGCCTGTCCTCACTATACTAGTAAATTACTGGTAATCAATGTGGGAATGCAAAAGATACATCGTAAATGTAATTCGTTTTAAATGATACAAGTTTGGGACATTCGATGCGGATATAAAATGGGACAGCCACGAACATTTTCAAAGCACCTAATTTTTAGAGACCGAAAAAGATTAGCACGGTCAGCAAAGGTCGGGTTGACTCCGGAGGAATGCTGAGTAACTCGTTCAGACTTACCAACCATGAAATGACCTTAAAATCACTACCACAAGCCGTACAACAAATAACGCGTCGACGAAAACAAAGTTTACCGGTGCGGATTTCTGGGTAGGTTTCAAGAGTACAGCAAAATCATGCTCGATTTAAAAAAAAAGAATGACAAACAGCTACAGTCAATAGAAACTGAAAAAACAAGGTCAAAATGATCGGATCTCGATATCGGAAGGAATAAGCAATAGAAATAATGCAACATCACCAAGCAATGTAGAATGACTCAAGTAGGTGAGTCATGGGCAAAAAAATTGATATAAGTTGGTGCGTACATGCACCGAATTAACACGTCTTAGGTAAGCTCAACAAGAACCAGATGCAAAATGAAGACATGAATTACTATCGGACGTGAGATATATCACGCCAAATTTAGATCAGGATTCATGAAATGCAATATGACGCCAATACAGTGGTAATTAAGGGTGTTGTACAACAGATAACTTCGTTTGTGAGTAGGGTGAAGTGTGCATTCAGGATCTGAAGAAGAGGTCTCAACGCCGGGAAGATGAGGGACCAGAAGCGACTATTGAAGCAATGTGCACGCCTTATGGGAGATGTGCCATCAGGACGTATGAAAATTTACTACTGCCGCATGTGTGTGGATATACGTCAGCCGTGCTTTCGTGGTCCCGTGTTTTGATGTAACCTGTAGAGTAATTCGTAAAGCAAACAAATTCGCAGGCCGGACGTGTTTCGCAGTCACAACAAATTGGCTTGTGATTTAGCCATTGAGCGAGTGATCAAGCTGTCTGTTTGGTACCGTTTGCGCATATATGGCGCCAAACATTTGAGCAAGCAAACGTGGTGACTTAGGCAGACAAAATTTCTCCACAATCTGTAGAACAAGTCAGGTTCAGAGCAAGATGTGTATTCACTACACCACACACAACATCTCATCTAGTCTGTTATGGATACTATAGATATAAGTCGTTGTCGAACAATCTGATTGGCCAATGCAGATATGGCGTAAACGCTTGGATGCACTCCACCACATCCTTCCCTTTTTGAAGAATCTTCGGTTTTCTTCGGTTTTGTAGAACGAACTCGTTCTCTTCAGTGGAACTGAATTCAGCTGCTCCGGAACTTGTGTTCTTCGTTTCCTGTATCTGTAGGTGCAGTGTGTTCCTCCTTAATGTCCCGTGATTTGTGCGTACCACATAAGAACGCTCAACGTCTCGTCCTTCCACAATCCCCGGGGTCCATCTGTCAGACCCCATACCGACTGACTGAATCCAAACGGTATCTCCTTCGTCCAATCTTGGTAGCTCATGAGTCCCTTTGTCTTTCCCGTTACATTCGGTGTTTCAAACGTTTTCTTACGGTGTCCCACTTGACAGTTTGTAGGGCTATACGATCCTCAACTAGTGGTATTCGAGTTCTCGTTCTTCTTCCCATGAGCCACTGAGCCGGACTCAAATCTATATCTGCTGATGGGGTGTTTCTGTGTTCTAGCAGTGCCAGATAGGCGTCTTCTCTGGCTGTTGAACATTTCTTCATTATTTTCTTTGACTCCTTCACAGCAGATTCCGCTTTACCGTTAGACTGACTGTGGTGTGAACTGGAGACTTCGTGTTTAAAGCACCATTTCTCGGCAAACTCTGCAAACTGTTGTTCTGAAAATTTTGTACCACCATCTGCTCTCACACACTCTGGAATGCCATATCTTGCGAATTGGGCTTTCAACCTGCCGATTATCTCCTCGGTTGATGTAGCATTTAACTTCTCAATGTCAAAATAGTCACCAAAAGTAGATATGATTTGTCTGCATGCAAGAATGGATCAACCGCTGTGTTGCCAAGGTCGCTTGGGGACTTAGCGGCACACCATGGGTTCCTTTGGCTGTCGAGTCCCGTACCACTTGAAGACCATACAGGTTGAAACAAAGTCCTTGATATGACTAGTCATGCCTGGCCAGTATACGGTATCCTTAGCGCGTCTCGTACAACTACGCATACCGAAGTGCGAACGGTGTATTCCTTGCATTGTGAGTTTTATGGCAGCTCGGGGAATAATCAAATGTTCTCCACGGAACACAAGACCGTTTTCTGTGGTCAATTAATCCCGGACCTTGAAATAAGGACGAATGATTTCACTCATTTGTCGTGCATTGTCGGGCCAGCCGTTTTTGATTTGCTCTTCGAGCTTCTCCATCTCTTCGTCATCGGCAAACGTCTGCCTTGGTCGTGGTAACCGCGAGTCTGATTCCGCGAGCGTTAGGTATACTTGTTCATATCCAGTACAGTTGTCTTCTTCCGTTGCCAGTGGGGCTGGCGATAGTGTATCCGCCAGTACCGATCTCGAAATTGTACTTCTGTAGGCGTACCAACATTGCCTGAAAACGGCGTGGAGCCTTGTCCAGAGGCTTTTTAACGATAGTTGTCGATGGTTTATGGTCGGTTTGGACGATAGTTTTCCTCACAAATGTGTAATCGTTGAATTCTTCCATTGCAAAGACCACCGCCAGCAGTTCCTTTTCGATTTGTGCGAATAGGGTCTCGGCGCTACTTATGGCTCGACTTCGGAAGTCAATCGGCTGTCCGTTCCGCATGAGAACTGCTCCAATCCCATTTTGGCTGCTGTCACATTGTATCACTAACGGCAGACGTGAATCATAGTAACGTAATACGGGATCTTTGACGATTAATTGTTCGATATGTTTCCACGCTCGCTCCTGTTCCTCTCCCCACACCCATGGCGTAGCCTTGTGGGTAAGTAGCCTGATGGGCTCCATGATTTGAACTAAACAGGACAGAAATCGACTCAAGTAGTTAATCATTACATTGAAACGAGCAATACCTTTCACATCAGTTGGGTGTGTCACATTCACTATTGCACCGATTTTTGCTGGATTAGGCTTGATTCCTTCTCTGGATAAAACGTGCCCATGGAAAGTAACCTCGTTGGTGCAATATTCAATTTTCTGTTGTTTGAGCTCGACGCCGACCCGTTGGCATCTAGCTGAAAAGAGTTCTAGTTTTTTGTCGTGTTCGATTTTGGTACGACCGTGGATCAAAACATCGTCAGCTATGCACATGACACCAAGTAGGTTCCCGATTGCTTGGATTAGTCGTTTTTGAAATATTTCGCTGGAGACTTTCAATCCGAACGGTAGACGAAGCCAACGGAAAAGACCAAAAGGTGTCCGAATGTCGTTAACAAACTGGACTGTTCGTCCAGTTTTACATGCCAGAAAGCAGAGGATAAATCTATCTGGGTGAAAAAACGTGCACCGGTTAGCTGAGGAAGAATGTCTTCCAATAAGGGAAGTCGAAAATACTCTCTTCTTAATGCTCCATTTAATGGTTTCGGGTCGATGCAAATTCTCAATTCGCCGGATTTCTTGCTGGCTATAGCGACCTGACTAACCTAATCGGTTGGTTCGTCTACTTGCTGTATTACTCCTAGGTCTGTCAACCGTGTGAGTTCCTTTTCAAATCTTTTTTACGGTGAGTGGCAAACGGCGAATGGTAGCACGATTGGTTTCGCGTCCGAATCGATGCTCAATTTACAGACTCCTGGAAAGGTTCTCAAAGTACCATCAAAAACACTGGAGTATTTTAGACACATGTTGGTCAATGGTGAGATTACGTTATGTACCCAGTTAAATGGTACCAATTCCGGCGCTTCGATTGCTTCAACTCCAAATTTTCTTTGACCACAAACAAAACTTGTTCGAAACGTTTGTCATTATAAGGGTTGCGTAAAATTGCTGTAAACTTCCCTGTAGGTATCACCGTTGTTCCATTCCACATTCGAAGCAGGAGGTTCGTATTCGTCAGTGGTTCGTTTGGGACACAGGACCGACGGACGAGACTGACACCTGCACCTGAGTCCACCTGAGAGGTTATTGTTATTCCATCCAGTTCAATTTCAGCAGATCGCAGACCCTGGTGGGGTTCGTTCACTCCAACCGCACACACTGAGTACCTACTAGGCTGGGTTGCCTTTGCCACACCTGGACCACTCTTGCAGCAAACAGAGAAATGATTCGCTTTACCGCACTTTGTGCAAATTTTTCGCCACGTTGGACATTGTTCTCTCTTAAAGCCATAGGTTATTCCGCATAACATGCAGTCTGCCAGAGGGTTTCTTGTTTCTTTTGCCATCACGCGACTGACATCCTCTGTTGAGTGAATTTTGAGGGCTTCCGCCTTTCTGTCGACTGGCTCTTCACTTCGACACATATCAGTGCATTGTTTGAGCGTCAACTGAGGATCCCTCAACATTCTCTTGGTCAAATTGCCGTTTCTCATTCCGATAATTAACCTATCTTTGATCAGTTTGTCATGCATGCAGTTACAGAAACCGCAGGTTGTGGCCATTAATCTCAGAGCTTGAACAAATTGATCTACGGATTCTCCAGGTTCTTGGACGCGGCAATTAAATTTATATCTCTCGAAAGTGTCGTTCGTAAATCCCAAACAATAACATTCTAATTTCTTCATCACGTTTTCCCAGTCTTCTGGGTTTTCGTCTGCCTCATATGGAAATGTGTTGATGCAGCGGACGGCCTGCTCTCCGATGACATGTCGAAACAGTGCCATTAAAAACTCCCTCTCGGCTGACGACAGTCGTGCTAGCGTGCGGAAATCTTGAAATTGCAACTTCCACATTTTCCATCTTTCTGAAAGTCCTTAATCCTCATTCATGCTCAGTTGGGGCGGTGGTCGGAGATTCAACCCCGCCATTGCGCTCACAACCATCCAGTCTGGGTTATTCATGTCTGTCACCATGTAGAACAAGTCAGGTTCAGAGCAAGATGTGTATTCACTACACCACACACAACATCTCATCTAGTCTGTTACGGATACTATAGATATAAGTCGTTGTCGAACAATCTGATTGGCCAATGCAGATATGGCGTACACGATTGGCTGTACTCCACTACACAATCCTGTGTAGAATACAATCTACTGTTTCGAGTGTATTTTGCACACCGTATAGCAAGCGCAGAGGATTGGCGTTCATTGAGCCTTCCGCCAACTGTTCAAGTTCACACAGGGTTACGCGTAATCTGTTGATCTAATAAATACCATTCTTAATATCCAACGGCAGACCACAAAGCCTATCTTCGAAACGGGTAATGAGAAGGCGCTCATAGAAACTAGCTTTAATATGGCGCTCATTGAATGAGGATACAGAAATTTTACATCTCTCAACTCTAAAGTAGAAAGTCCTCGGAAGCTGAACAAAGAAATTACCCGTACAAAAAAATCGACAACTAAGTCTCGCTCAGTAATGGGGGACAATAAAACGGAACTGAGCTCACTCGAACAAATGTTCATCGGTTGGGTCGGAGCAAAACGACTGTATGCGCATTTAGAAACCATCAGAAGTGTGAGTTACTTGAGAAAAATACAGAAAGAAAATGTCTAATTTTTTGGATTTAGAAATGTACGAGGCTCAGAATGAATAAGAGTGAAGAAAATGATGGTAGTATCTGATGTAAGGATGAGGATGTTTAATACAGTTTATTCAAGGTAGATAATAAGACGTAGAGCTACCTTTTAACATTAATCAAACAGATTTCAGCAACTTTAAAACATTGTAACAGACCTTCAAAAATCACCAGCGCATTATTTACAGTTCACGGTTACATTTTGTAATTCACTTTTGTACGCTCTGCACACACCGTTCTGTCAACTTCACCTGTTTCTTCGTTTGAAAGTATCGTCATTTTTGCGTCTGTCTGCGTACAACAACAAACGGGAGTTTCCGTACACCGCCTCTGTGTTCTCAGTTTGAGTGTAATTTTGGCTTTCGAATTGAGTACACAGTGAGATTTTTGGCTCCGAATATTTGTCAACTTGCCACCTCTCAATGCATTAACATCTTAAACGACATATAGAATTAATTATCCTATGTCGTTTGAACCTACTCTCTGGCACTGTGTTTTTGTGTGCGGTGATCTTTCCAACTCAAACAAACCTGGATTTGTTAGTGTGTCTTCTGATTCGCATTTAACCATACTTCGTCTTATTTGTACGCATACCTGTTGCACCCATTCGCTAACCTCACAGCTTTTCTTTGTTTTTAGCATACTCCCGTTCGCTTTTTTTACTCGGTTGATTCAGGGTAGTATCCAATCTCCAACCAATGAATTGCTATAAGTGCTGTTAAAACAGCTGCTTGTAGTGAGTATGTGACGACTGTCAAGTTTTTAACTTACGATCGATGTAGTGACCGTAAGTCACAATCGTACGCTGTGCTGTTGCCGTTTTGCTACATGAATAACTACGTTGTACGCAACACTGACTACATTACGATTGCGTTGGCTCAAGTGCTACGATGTTACTACTGAGTCGAAATTAGTTCTGGGGCTGATCAAAGTGCACTTCTGGTATTAACCCGTATTCCTAATCACCATGATTAGTAATCGCGCTCTGTGCCATTAGTTATTCCCCTCTTGTTAATTATCCCACTTCTGTAATATTCCAATGGAACAATCACAGCCGACCGCACACACAATGTCCAACGTTCTCAATCGAAGCAAAATACAGTCTACCTCACGAAAATGAGAAGCCACCAATTAGAGGGGAACGTCTGTTGGCAAAACACAGATACCAAAGGATCTTCAATTAACATCGTGTGCTTGTCCATATCTATAGGGGGTCCCACGATGTGGAAATAAACCACCAATCAGAAGTGGTCTCACTCCCACTGATCGCTGACCTCGGGCCCTGGTTTGTCATCTTCCTCTTCCTGGCGAACGCCTGCCGCGATACCGCGTGTTCCAGGACCTGAAGGGAAGCGGAAGAAAGTATATGTAGTAAAACAAAATGGCCGCGCACTGCATTTTATCACATTTTATACATTCGCATTGCATGCGACAACTCGCTCTTTCGATGAACGTTGATTTCGATATAGTTCCAAGATTTAATAGGGTTTAGTTTTCAAGCTTCCTTTTTGCGTGACTAATCCGCTATCAATTCAAGCTGCCCCTTGTCTGTCTGTGACATTGTTTTCAACTACGGTTTATCACCTCGCTATTACGTGTCTAGGTTTACTGTGACGTGTACGCGGAAATAGTCGTTCTCGGATATTTAAAATCGGTAAACTCGATTGTTTGTCTTTGTTTTCTCCACTGTAGTTGTTCGTAGTTTCTCGTGATTTGAAACAGTTAAATCACTTTTGGCGATTTGGAATAATCCACCAAGTAAGACGTCATCAACGAAGTTAACAACGCTGATTCCGGTGTCTGTGTCGGTATGACTATCATCCAGGTCCAAAAACCGTTAGAAAAAGCGGTGGAACTGGTAGAATTTTAAACAGTATTGTTGAAAAATTTACAACAAAAGTGTTTTCTCAACTTGAATGCGATTTAGCTGGGTACTCAAGTTACTCAGCAGAAGGTCTTCAAAATGGAGTATTCAGGCACAAGTTCGCAGACAGCCAGAAGTCAACGAAGACTGGCTCATTAAAATTACCGGGTGTAGATGAGGGTAAAAACGTGTCAAACAATTCCCGGGGAGAAAATTTTAATAGTTCACTAATGACGGTTATAAGACAAAGGAAAATAGACACTTTACATGTACAATTGTGGCACGGAATTCAGTATGATTGTTCAGTGTACACAAAAAAACGTAAAATTAGAATAGATTTAAGATCGACTTTCTGCAAACATAACGAACATGCTTCGACGAAGTCAACATCGCAACAAACAGAGAACAGCATACTTGTCGAGTTAAAATCAACGAATGCTGCAAGTGTCTTGTCTGTAGTAGACTATCCTGTGCGGTTGATCTCCTTGAGTTGTGAACCTAGAGGGCTGGTAGCACAGAAACTGTATATTTGAGGAAACCAATACACGACTTACGCGTCTCAACGGGACTACGAACAGAAACACTCATTTGCACTCCACAGTCGTTCAAGGATGCTCCAGTCGCTTTGGACACCATGTCTCAGTTCCTTCATGTGGCGAAAGCCATTCTACGTGGTGTTGCCACTAATGATCCTTCCCATAGCTCTCCCGTATTTATCCCTCGACCATTTCGATCCATGCTGCTACTGAATAGTGGCATAAGTAGTATGGTGCGACCGTCTGTCCTCACTACACTTGGATTGGAATACGTTGCTATGCATTCGGTGAACTTACTAGACCCTCGCTGTATTAAGGATGAGGCTATTCGATATCCGACATATCGGTAAGTGGACACAGTATAGCCAGATGAATCAACAGATTTCCGGGAATAGCAGGTGCAAAACTTCGCTCTATGTGAGTACAAATGTGGTCAGCCGTTCTTAGCCTGCTTTTCTTCATGCCTCAACAACTGGTGTTAGTTCAGCTGGCAGTAGGTACTTCGATTCGTAAACGCCGCAGGTAGAGGAGAACCAATGCTAATAGTTCGTGGCGTGCTTCTACTCGAGTATCGTATCCAGTAATTTCAAAACGTACGGGAAATGCGTTCGTTCATCAAGGCCGTTGGGTTACAAAATAAACCGGTGCATTGACTGCGTTCATGTCTCGAATTTTGATTGACCCGGAACGTGGATGGGCAAGCGAAACTTCAAAACGAACGTAAGCGAGCCCATAGTCTTGAAACGTTCACTCTTTCGTTATTTCCGAAAAGTTGGCGGGTTTTCCAGTTTTCATGAGCGTCTTTATGTTTTCACGTTATTTCTGATGTTGAAATAAAATGAGATGCACCAAAAACTGATCCTTTATAAGCCCTTCAGGCCAGTGTCCCCTTCAGCCTGAAGCATTGTCGTAGGTGCCGCCATGGACAGCAAGTTGTTGACATCCCTTCATCGCCATGCACTGGGAGGAAGCTGTTTAAAGGTGGTCAACAGTCTAGCTACGAAATGCGGAAATGTATCCGAACATTCCTCAGTTTCGTCAAAGTAGACAGGCTTTAAACGATTGATTTTAATCGCGTCTTAAATACTCCGACACTCTGGTACTTAGAGGCGGCCCATCCGTCGACGTACTTTGAAGTAAACTCCGTAAAGGCGCTGGAGCAGATATCGTATGCCATCTGTGCGGACAAACACATGCGTGTAATAGTGGCGGTCGCTAGGAGCGAACTATTTGTGGCGACTAAAGTGTAATGCAACCTGTCTGGCTTAAGAGACACCGTGTGGAATATTGATTGCGGCTAGCAGAAAGTAATTCCAAGGAAGGCACGGTGACTGGTCGTGAAAAAGTTCGGTGCCGGAACACATCAAGGTAGGCTGCAAGGGCCATGCTGATACCAAGAAAAATCACCGACAGGGCCTCATGTGTGACAAGGTCCGCTTTTAGTTGCCGATGAAATTTGTGGGCTATTTTGTTTGCATCTAGGCTGTGTACGATAATGCACATACGTTGGCATCCGCCCGCACTTGGCGCTTCTGCAAAGAGTCCGTTTTCAAAATAGGTTGGCGATTGGTTGTTATTTTCTTTCTGCGACCGTGTATGGGAACCGCCTTTTTCCATCACATAAGTCAGTCTGCCGGCGTCACGAAACAGTTCGTGAAATCAGAAGTTTCTAGAGTATCAATGAGATCGATATATGGAGTTGCAGGTTGAGCAGCATTCGGAAGACACCAGCTAACTGGACCGACATGTGACGGTGGATCTTAGCGTCGTAATAAGCTAAAGAAAACCATGCCTAGTTGCGAAGTTATATTTGTTTACCTGACTAAACCTGTCCAGTGGAGATGAGTTTGGTTTTGGCTCGAATGTCAAGATAAACAATGTTTTGCAGCTTATCAGATTGGCGGCGCTGAAAGACTAACGACACGATTTGTAGTGGACAAATGGATATGCGCTTGACTCCTGTCCTCTCACAATATAAAACACCTTACCTGAACAGCAGTCGAAATGTAGTCCCAACAGACATCGAACTAAAAGTACACTACAGAGTTCGGAAGCAAACTGTATATTTTCTGCAGTGTTCAGGAACATGTTAAGTATTTGGTTCTAGCCTAATCTGGGGACAACGGCAGCAACCAATAAAAGAAAGAAAGGAATCGCGAGGTGAGCTCCAGCCCATCCTATGGTACTCAAAAGCTTGCCAGGTGAAAAGTGCATAGAAACTCCGAGTGTGTTAAACAACGCTCGAAGAGGTCCAGGTTAAATGACGTTGAAGGACGGAATAATAGACGGGTCGTTAGAAAAAGAGCAAGCATTCGCAGCGTACAATTAGTTGCACGGCTGAAGAAATTGGCACTGAGTTCGTGTCAGGCCTCTTATAGCAGACGTACATAGAATCGTGCGTACAGGACAAGCAAGGAAACATGGTTGCAGCCAGGATCTTAAGAGAAGCCACATGATCACTGGTCGCTACATACTATACCGGGTGTCCCGTGGAGTTGTTGAGCAAAGTCGTTTCGGGTGTCGTTAGCAAAAGGACGATACGCAGGACGCAAGAAGGATTGGCGGCAGGACACACTGGAATAATTTTCTGTACACTGTGCGTTGGCTTTGGCTGGTAGGTTGATGGCGTCGTGAACAAATGATGGTACACTTGGCAGTTCATCAGTCCTAACGTTGTCACTGCCAGAGGTGTGCCGTACGTCTCCAGGATGCTGCTATATGAAATCTGGATGGCGCACTTCGTGAAGTGAGTGAAGATCGGGACGACTGAGGAACGCTTTGTTGTATCTGTATTCAAGCGCCATCCGCTACATGCCTTACGGACAATAACAACGGTGGTGGGAACAGGTCCCAGTAAGAGCGCATGGTGTATTGTTGCGCTTACAAGCATTCGTGTGATTTTAAAGTGCATGGACGAGTGAGCCGTTGGTCGTTGAAGCCGCGACCAATCAGAACACACTTCGAGCTTTGGCACGTGTGTGGGACACACAGGCGGCCTTGACGCGTATAAAACACGCTTATACCACAGGTTAGTCAAGCGTCAACGCCGCAAACTGATGACCTTGAAGAGCGCACAGTATTTGACGGAAGACAGAGCGGATACCTAAACCTCACCAAACTTGCTGTATACGGTTTACCCGAATGCTGAGCTGCTTTCAAAGCCTACCAGTGGACTGTTAAGATACAGCAGCAATGAGAATGTCGGACGCGTCCACCGGTAAGCTGAGGACGGCGTTGGCGTCAAAGCGGCAGTGTCACTGCTGCAGCTGGTGCTTTTTTGGTGTGATTAGCCGAATAGACAATCACTGCTGTTAACTCAAAAGCGCCATTCTCACCGTTTCTGAGTACGTCGGTCAGGGATTGTATCAGCTATGAACAATGCGGAATAAATCGACTATAATAAGTGGCTATGCTGCTTAAACGATGGACAGCGATGGGCGTGGAAAGACATAATTTGCGAATCAACTGCACCCTATCCGTCAACGTTCCTGTATCATGCTGATCGACGTGAAATGCTACACAACATCGATACACAAAACTACGTGAAGCAAGAAAACCAACAAACATTCAAACAAGGAAACGCGACAGCACGTAGCAGCGGAAACCAACCAAGCGTCCTCACGACCGTATGTAAAACATAAACTTTTATTTTAAGAGATATTTAGCACACAGTGCAACAAGCAGACAGGTGGTTACCGTTAACTCATTATATCACAGACGTGTGTGGTCAAAGGTGAGGGACAAAATGAACAGACAGATAGGCAAGTATAACAACGATCTGGTGGACTGAAATTTGAACAGGTAGATCAAGCGAGAAATGATTCGAGAGAATTCCAGCCTATGGTAACAACGCTGGTGCATTAACTTTGGTGTTAATGTCTTGTTCATCAAAGCAGAAAGAAGACATATATTGCGATATGTTAACATTTCATTTACTCTCATCAGTCGCAAACGTAAAACATGCCAGTTATATACAACAAATATTTAACGACACACAGGGACTAGACACACATACAAGCACACCAGTTATTATGTAATCATGACCATGGCAACCCGACCGGTTGTTTCAACCACTTCTGTGCACATAACGTCGGTTGGTAAGTTCGAATGAGAATCGCTTCGCAAAAGGCTAGTAACTTCGGATTTCGGTTGCGCAACAGTATCTTGAATGAGTTAACCGGGTCAACTTGATGACCTGTTGTCATGAGATGTTTTGCAATCGATGACGTTGGATTTCGAGTAGTCAATGCGTCAATTTGGGACTGGTGCGTCATCTGATGTTTCAACCACTTCGGGATGTGTTCCGCGACTCGCTGTGATAGTTGTCGGTCTGTTCTGCCTATGTAAACGTCACTGCAACTGCAAGTGAACTGGTACACAACATGGGAGACAGAACAGTTTGACAAACTACTTTTGCGTTTTCGGAGAACTGGTCCACTAGTGGTATGAAATAAGCGCAACTGCGCAGCCGCATACGTTCGAGCTAGGGCTGATTTTAATTTGTGCTTTATGTCATTGGATAGATGATCACCCTTGAATGGCAAGAATAGGCAAACATCCTTCTTTTGAACCGTCAGTACAGGCTCAGAGCTCTTCTTCACCGTATTATGTGCATCAATGAATTTGTCGGGGTATCCATTTGTTAGTAAAGTTCGCCTCAACAACTCCTGTTCTGTCTTCAGAGTGTCCGGAGTACAAATACGTTTGGCTCTCTGAAACAGTGTCTTAACTAAACCCCGTTTGTATGCAATAGGAGCAAAACTTGAAAACTGCATATATTGACCACCCCAAGTTGCTTTGCGGTGAACTGAGCGTTGTAAAGTACCATCCGCACGTCTAGTAATAAGTACATCCAAAAAAGGTAAACTATTGTTCGACTCCACTTCGTGAGATAAAGATAGGTTTGGGTGAATATTATTGAGAAAGTTAAAGAACAAGTCAAAATGAATAGCGTCAGTAAAAATTAAAATATCATCAACGTATCTTTTGTACAATAACGAATCGGCTATATAATCCGGGACTCGCCGCTCAATCATTCCTAAGAAGATATCTGCTAGTGTTGGGCCCAACGGACTACCCATGGCAACACCGTCTATCTGTTTGTATGCAAGTCCCTCAAAATCGAAACGAACATTTTCTGTGCATAACAAAATGAGATCTTTAAGGTATTCAAGTGGAACACCTATATCACAGTTCTGACTCGAGATAAAATCACATAAAAAATCAACTGTCTCACGAAGGGGAACATTTGTAAAAAGGGAATCAACATCCATGGAATACATTAATTGGGTACTCACCGAAGTGTTTTCTAAGATTTCAACTAATTCGAAAGAATCCTTCAAGCAATGTGGGGATAAGACTTTACGGATGGGATCCAAAATGTCCACTAGCCAGCGAGCCACTTTATGATACGCGGAATTGTTCATGCATAAAATGGGACGTAGGGGTGTACCATCCTTGTGTGCTTTTGGAGCACCTCTCAATCGGGGTGTTTCCGTGCCGACTGGTTTCAGTTGTCTATACTGAGCTTCAGATATGTGTCCATGTAACAGCAATATCTGAAGTTGTCTCGCCACTTGCTTTTCCACCAATATGTTATTTTCGGCTGTCCGGTCTACTTTGAACTTCCTCTGGTCCTCCAAAATGATATTCATTTTCCTTAAATATTCGTCTTTGGTCATGACTACCACACCAGAGCCTTTATCCGGTTTAAGGAATAACAAATGCTGCATCTCTCTCAGTTCCTTCATGGCCCGATAGTGTTCCTGCTTTAGACAGCACTGTTGACGAATGGGTGCCGACAAAAACTGGTTGGAGATATCCACCAATTTTGCGCGGAACCAGCCTGTCTCATCAGGAGATGTAGGCGACAGTTCCTTCAGTTGATCGTGCATGTATTCAAATTGAACTTGTGTGTTCAGCTTGTTAACGTTCTTAGGCGGAATCTTGAAATTCAGTCCAAGTGAGAGGACCTCCAGCTGCGTCTGAGTGAACGCAGTAGACGAAAGGTTGTGCACATGTTTGAAACCATCACCAGGAAACACACTCATTTCGGCTGATCGTGAAAGGGAGCGTTGTAAAGAGCGACGAGTTCTACCCCTAGTTAATTCAAGGGTGTCTCGAGAGAAGATCTCATATTTCATTCGGCACACCAGTGACAAGCCACCAAGAACTCCGGCGAAGCGATTTTGGGTTTCCACGAACTTGTTGATCTTTTCCCGACTGGCATCGATATGCGAACATGTTAATCTAACAAGATTGATGTTGTTTCTCGGTAATTTTTCTTTAGACAACAGCTTAACAAACGACGTCGGAAATTGACTTGATCGGATACATTCCTCATAAAAATCAATGCGTGTCCGTTCCACTGCTACCTTGCACCGTAACGAAAGTAACCGGTCCAATGATCGCACATTAGAAACAGGGAGTCTTCGTTTAAGAAATTTGAAACATTGAGTTCCCTTTAACCACTTCATCAGAGCAGAAAGAAGACATATATTGCGATATGTTAACATTTCATTTACTCTCATCAGTCGCAAACGTAATGTCTTGTGACAAAATTACATTTAAAAAGCAACATGAACGGTTCTGGTTCTGGTAGAAGGATGAATTTCACTTTACAGGAATTTTAGGATTATCGAAACTTTCAACGTGATCTCACTGCAGTTTACGCGTTTTCTTCCTGACGGCAAACTTAAGGAGTCCGGATGGTGTTGTCAGTTTTTGTTAATGAGGGTTTTATATCAACCATACTTGAAACCAACTTAATTTGTACGACTGTTAATTGGACTATGTACCAGATAAGCGGGATAGCTTTTTATCATTGGAATCAATGAACTGTGGTATGACAAATCGCTCAGCTCAGTCGCAAGCGAGGCGACATCAATAGCTTTTTTGTTCGTGTAGTTACTAGTATGCTCTTGAAAAAACCACTTAAATGGTTAACTGTCTCCAACCTATTCCTCCCGTCACATATCGAACCACGAAAACACCCAGGATTTTTTAGGCGGCGCACCTCCTAACGAAAAACTCAGGACACATCACGCCACTTCGATCGACCGGCCCAGCTCGGATGATATGGTCACGGGGTTTGGTATGATCCTACCCATCCAATTAGATCGCACCCGTGCGGTCGAACGCCTGTGCGCTATTTAGACTGTTTTCCCAAGTAACTTTCTGGTGGCAACGTGATTTGATCTGACGCCGTAACTGCCATATAGGTTTGTTTCATTTGATTCGCTTTGTGTCTGTCGGCTAGCTATGGTAACCGTTTTGTCCCTTAAATTCAGAACCTCCGTGGCCTAGTTTTGTCTCGCTCTGCTAATAAACGGTGTTACCACGTATATTCTCGTTCCTCGGCTTTGGGTAAAGCTACTGAGCGCGTAAACAATCAGCACAATGTCCTCAGGTTCTTCTGTGGTGCAACTGCGTTGCAGCAGGTATTTGTTTATGGTTATGTGATAATCTTTTGGGTCTTTCTGTTACGTAACAGAACAGTAAGAATTGTTCTCACCAACGCTGACGAAACATCAGAAGTTAGTCTCCCGAAGATTATTTTCGACTGGGTTATGGAACTGTAGTAGTTTGAAATACGCAGCGGTGGTCACAAATGTACGTAGCTCAAACTGGTTTATGCGTGACGGCAATAATACAAGTGAGCTAACGAAATTTCATTATGATCCGTCTTATGCATAATATATGCTGGCAAATAACAATAACAATAGTCAGTAACGGATTACAATCACTACATCCGTCGCAGTTCAAATGGATGTCCGAGTTTTTTAGTGATGATGTTGCGCCTTCTGCAGATGCTCACAAACCCTTATTTGCACCAGCTCAGTTGCAAGGTACCCTTTTAGGAAGTGAATTCATATATGAAACCGACTCATAAACCGGTTGCCGTGGTATTGATGACGCAATACTTGATGTGAATATATGCGTGTCCATACCCTGTCTATCTCTGATTGTTTGTCCTATATAAATCCCATGTTTTACGTGTACGACTGGCGAGAGCTGACGAAATGTTAACATATCGCAACTTATGTCTTCTTTCTGCACTTACGGAATTTTTGTTATCACACTGTACAAACTTAGTGTTACGTGAATTACATACACTTCATTCGAAAATACCCATTGAAGTCACGACAGAGTAGTGAACAAGACTTGTTTTCTGTGTTTGATCATCAGGCTAATTACAACACAATAAATATGAAAACAGTGACTAGTGTGAGTCAGAAAAACGGTCAATACAGGTTAAGGACGATGTGTTTGGTATCAGTTACGCGATCACTGTTCCAAATCGTGGGCTTGATTGATTGTGGGCCAGGGGAGGTCAAGTGTCCGCACGAACTTCTTCTGAGCACGGAGGTCAGGGTTGTGCAATCGGATGCTGATGGCTTCGGCAACGGTCAACATTCGAAATCTCACCATTTTTGATCGATTCATTGGCACTCGGTAGACAATCCGAAAAGCATCTTTCTTATTGATAGAATGACTGGAGTCGGTCCATTGAGCAACAATCGCGCTTGAAACTGTTTTAATCACACCACTGTTCAACCACGCAGGATGGTGTTCACGCACTCTGTCCGACAATCGTCTTGTAGTAAGACCAATATATGATGCTCGATACGAGCAAACAAACAAGTACACACAATAATTGGTTGTAAAACATGGAAGTTTGTCTTTGAGTTGTGTCATGATAACGAGTGTTGAACGGAAAGTGACACACGATTGAACGGCAAGGTAGGTTGTTTCGATTGACTTGACCAATTATTGTGTGTACTTGTTTGTTTGCTCGTATCGAGCATCATATATTGGTCTTACTACAAGACGATTGTCGGACAGAGTGCGTGAACACCATCCTGCGTGGTTGAACAGTGGTGTGATTAAAACAGTTTCAAGCGCGATTGTTGCTCAATGGACCGACTCCAGTCATTCTATCAATAAGAAAGATGCTTTTCGGATTGTCTACCGAGTGCCAATGAATCGATCAAAAATGGTGAGATTTCGAATGTTGACCGTTACCGAAGCCATCAGCATCCGATTGCACAACCCTGACCTCCGTGCTCAGAAGAAGTTCGTGCGGACACTTGACCTCCCCTGGCCCACAATCAATCAAGCCCACGATTTGGAACAGTGACCACGTAACTGATAACATACAATTCAATTAACATATCTGTGGTGAACAGAACCATAAGCTGAATTTGGTATTTAGCACATGTTGCACCAAGACTACTCAATACCGTCGTTGTCAGCGGATGCCGCAAGGGTTTTTCACCCAGAAAACGAATGCCCTGACCAAGGTTGGAGCATGAAGATCCCTTGGCCACAGTCGTCTGAAGATGGGGATGTTTGGAGTTTCGTGGAGAACTTCGAAAACGTGGCGGAGGTGGTCAGAATCAGGACGACCGGGCGAAGCTGTCGGCTCTGCAGATGCTGCTCAAGAACCGAACGAAGGCGATGCTAGATGCGGTGCGAAGAAGCCTCACGAAGTTGGAGTGGGCCACCGCGAAGGGGGTGCTGATCGCCGGGTTCGACAGCCCCGCCGACTGCCAGGAAGCAATGCGGCCGTTCAAGGGCGCCCGGCTTGGACCAGGAGACGACGCCCTTGTTTACGCCATGTCCTTGCGGACAGCGTTATCAAGAGCTCTGCCACATTTGGACCAGGACCCAGAACAGCGTATGCTGACGGATCAGTTCTCGGGAGGAATGCCCCTTGCAACAGTCAGGGATCAGCTCGGGTTGCTCTCATCGCGCATCCCATGACGCTGAAACAGCTGGCTGATGTGGTTCGACAATTACCGACAGAAACTGCCGCGACGGTCAGCGAGTTGGAGATAAGCGAACCAATTGAACCGAATGACCTTCGAGGCGCAGTGGAAAAGTTGACTCAAGAAGTGGTGGCTTTGAAGGTGAAGCAGGAGAAGAACCGTGGTGACATCTGTTACAGTTGTGGAAGACGTGAACATTGACGAAGATTTTGCCCACTCGTTAGGCAAAAGACTCAGTTAAATAAAAGTTTTTTTGTCTGGGAAGGCAGATCCGGTAACAGGGGCGGTTGATAAGACAGCAGTTCATGCTAGGTTAGAAATCAATAGTAGCTCACAGTACTTTTTGACAGAAATTGAGGTCACGATTTCAGTGAATAGGCCGAGGCCAGGAAAGATTGTTCAGCGGTATGCAATGGTAGTTCGATTAATCAGTGGGTTTACTTTCAAAGTTGATGGCCTATCAGAATATGGTGCCTGAAGCGATGTTCATGTAGTCAAACAACCTTTCGTCATTTCCTCCGACGCACGTCAGACCATACTGGGTGGCAGATTTTCTTGAACGTGCTAAGGACATGGTTAATCTGAAGCATGATAAACTCGCGACGAATCAGGACCCGTAAGGCTATTGTGATTAGGTTGAACACGAAATCCCCATCGAGTCAAAGGGATTTCGGCCATTCGGCAACGAAAGAACTCTAATACACTTGCAGCCGGAAATTGAACGACAAGCGGAGGATACGCTGAATGAAGAAATCATCGAGGAGTCCGATAGTCGGTTCAATTCTTCCGTCTTTTCGGCGAGGCAGTCCAACGGTAAATTTTGATTTTGTGTCGACGTCAGGCGGCCCAACGAGATTACGACCAACAGAGTCGTAGCAGTCCCGGTGGTGGCGGAGATTTTGAACAAGCTATAGAACGCTGGGGTAGTTACACTGTTCGACTTGCGGTCCGGATATTAGCTGGTCCCAATCAAACAATCGGACCTAGATAAGACTGCCTTCACGATGGGAGAAAAGCAATGCCGCTTCAAACGCGTGCCGTTCGGGCTGTTAGGTGCCCCTTTACGTACAGAAGACTGGTGATGACAGTGTTGGACGGAGTGAGCAAAACTGTTGTCTATGTAGATGATATCATCATTTACAGCGCGAATGAGACAGAACATACAGCACACGTTTCAGCGGTGCTGCAGAAGACTGGAAAAGCTGTGTTCCGGATCAATAGTTCAGTCTCAACTGGCGAAACAAACGGTAGTACTGTTGTGAACCCAGAAGGCGGATGACACCATGTATCAGTTCCGTCGTGTAGCGAAAGCCATTATATGTCATTCTGCCCTCCAACGATCCATACCGTATCTCTGTCGTATTTATCACGCGATTATCTCGATCCGCGATCATCTCGATCCATGCTGCTACTGAATAGTGGTGTGAGTAGTATGGTGCGACCGTCTATCCTCACTACAGTACTACTCAGTCACAAGGTCGGTCAGGGTGAGGTCCAGCCACTGCCTGAGCAACTGCTGACAATCGAGGCTATTCCGGTACCAACTTCGAAGAGGGTACTGCAACAATTTCTCGATCACGTTTGGTTCTAAGTCTGCTTCATCAAAAACTCACACGAACTCACGAGCCCATTACGCGAACTTCTGAGGAAGGATTGCCAATTTCATTGGCCACAGAAAGCCAACCAAGCGTTCTTCGAGATCCAACGATTAATGAAGAAGGAACAGTTGACCCTGAAATTGTCAGTGACTGGACAGATTTGCATTGTCGAAACGGATGCGGGTGATGTAGGAATTGGAGCGGTACTGAAGCAGAAGGACGGTGTTGTGGAATACGCCAGTCGGTTACTGAGTCCTGCTGGACGAAACTATCTAACGACAGAGAAGGAGTGTTTTGTCTTCGAATGGGACTTGGAACAATGGAGGCCGTACTTGCTCGGCCGACGTTTACATGTGGAGACTGACCGAAAACTACTGGAGTGGATTAAATCGGCAAAGGACCTCCGAGGAAGGCTGACTCGTTGGGCGTTACGACTACTTGCAGGAGTACGACTCCACAATTTGCCATGTAACCGGAAAGGAGAACCGTATACCCTACTTGCTTCCTCGAACGCAACACCTGGATGAGGTTCACAAGGACGTGATTGGAGTTTACAGTACCGAACTGAAGAGTGACCCCGAAAAGTTGCAAGCAGCACAGAGGATAGATGCGATGATCCGGGCGGTGATTGACCGACTCTTGTCGGGATGACAACCGCCAGAAGACGACGTGAATATTAAATTGAAAGCTTCTAGAATGCACTGGCCCGCTTTGCGGTTGAATAGTTCGGCGATTTTGATGCGCTGACTGCGGGAGGGAATAAACGTTACGGTTAAACCGGCGGAGTTGTGGGCGGTAATTGTGACAGAATGTTACCAGCTGGCTCATACGGGATGTCATCGAACGTAAGAAATGCTGAAGCAAAGGGTATATTTTCTGGAATTGAATACTGATGTTAACAATCATGTTTGGGCCTGCCAGCAATGTCAGCTGCCGAACAGCACTAATCAGCCCAATCAGTATCCCACACAACCAATTCCGGTTAGTGAAATTGGGGGATTATGGTCAGTAGATGTGATGGACCCCTTTCCAGTAACGACGTCCGGAAATCAATACATCGTAGTCATGACTGAGCACTGCACAAGGTGGATCGAAGCAGCCGCCAAACCCGATCAGCGCGCGAGCATTGAATGCAGGGCGATGAAGGAACACACTGTTGCAGATCACGGAATGCCGCGGAGTGTAATGAGTGATCAAGGCCCTTGCTTCGAAAGTGAGGAGTTTCGGAACTGTTTGGAACGGCTAGAAATCAAGAAAATTCGCTCAACTCCCTACCACTTTCAGTCAAACGGCACGACATAAAAAACAACTGCACAACCAAGGAGGGGCTGGCGACGAAAGGAGGAATTTGGGAGAAAACGCTACCATTGGTTCTATCTGCCCCACGGCTGTTCGCCACAAGGAACGACGAAAAATTCGCCATTCGAGCTAGTGTATGGGCGCGTGTCACGTTTGCCAGCCGATCGGGAGATTGATTTGTGGGGACGCCGACAGATAAACACGCGTGAATTAGCAGAAGCTCGAAGAATGGTCAACTAAAACTTGAAAAACGCACAAAAGGTTTCTAAGGAGCAGTCAGCTTCAAGGTTATCGGGTCGAGGTGCGCTGTTTGAAATTGACTCGAAGGTCAAATACAGAGACCAACGGAGCCTGGGCGCAACAGGACCTGGTTCCAGAAGGTTGCTGACAAAATGGAGGGGACTGTATGTAGCAGTGGGACGTCGCGGCCCAGTGTACTTGATTAAGAATGAGAAAAATCACCATCGATTCCAAAGAAGTCAGCTTTGTGAGTGGTATGATACTCCGATCAGGAGAGTGCATACCAGGTGTGCTAACAGAACCGAGGCCGGCAGGCCGACCGTTGAGACAACAAATTGAGCTTGAATGGCTTTCGTCGCAACTGGAACAATGTTTGCGGGAGAAGGAGTATACTGAGAACGAGCGGTCACACTATACTTCTGTGGCATCCGCGCCGCACGTCACCTGTCTACCTGTGCACGCGTGTGTCCATCTCTCTCATCCCGAACCCGAACGATCCAGTCGTGTTACCCACACAATCGACTGGGTGACTGCTTGTCTTATCCATATCTCATCATCGTTAAAGCTACGCCCTATTGCCGTCACGTGTTCTCATTCTACCCTGGGCCGACTGACTACGTGTCAAGGCTCGCAGTTTAACATGGTTCTAAGTTGTAACATTTGGTTAACGGGAATTAAACAGTTTATCCGAAAGCCATGAATACTTCATCCATACCCCCAGATTAATTTTGGAAGGATGCTGGTTCAAAACCATCATTATCAGTGTTGACGCGCTGGAAACGATCGTTCCAGGAACATGTGGAACTACTCATAGCAGTAAATCCCAACATTCACCTTAAGGAATCACAGAAAAATAAATTACCCAGACAACATCTGAGATCTGTTGGCCAACGTCATTTCGATGAACTTCGTGTGTATGACAGACCGTCCTTGCTGGATGCCCTGAAGACACGAGTGTTGTGAATCCAATAGGCGGACGACACAAAGGTTACTTCATTGGAGAAACCAACACACTACTTAAGCGTCTGAGCACGACAAGAAACGGAAACATTCATTTGCACACCATACTCTTCTGAGGATACTCCAGTCGCTCTAGACACCATGTATCAGTTCCGTCGTGTAGCGAAAGCCATTATATGTCATTCTGCCCTCCAATGATCCACCCCGTATCTCTGTCGTATTTATCACGCGATTATCTCGATCCGCGATCATCTCGATCCATGCTGCTACTGAATAGTGGTGTGAGTAGTATGGTGCGACCGTATCTCCTCACTACACTCCTCCCCCCGCAAAGATTGCTCCAGTCGTAACAAAAGGCGTTCAGGTTCTCTTCGTTCCCTCGATGATCTGCGTGCTGGCCCCGGTGCTGGTGACACACATGGTGTGCATCCTCTTCTGATCGGAGTGTCGTACCATTTACACAGCTGGCTTCCGTGCACTCGATGTTGACTT
>QNGE01000017.1:502460-561935 GCA_008508345.1 Paragonimus westermani
CTCGACTGGATCGGACCAACGGGCGAGGCAGGGCAGGCGAAATACGACAGACGGCCAGATCGGAGGCGTGGTTTTTCCAACATTTAGAGGAACATCTCGACACGATGATGGAATACGGGCAAGGCCAACATTGGGTGGATGGCGGACAGCACGAGCAGCCGGACGAGCCATCGCGCGAGGAAATCGGACAAACAGACGAGGAATGGCAAGCGGAAAACCCCCCGATAGAAGGCACCGGTCACGCAGGTAAACCGGTCAGAAGTGCACACGACGTGTGAACGGAAACCGGGGGGTGTTGTGGATTGGCATTATAACTCATAAACGAGAGTGCGCGCGTTGCATGTGACTGGCGATTTGGACAATAAAGATTGTGCTTTATTGGACGCCTTCTCGCTACATTATGAGTGTTTGATATCTAGAAAGATTGCTTGAGTGCGAATCACGACTGTGAGGAACCGAGACCAGAAATCGAGTAGTGTCCAAGAGTGTAGCCTACCAAACACAACGGTTAAAAGTTCGATGACCGTAGTGCAGCAATTGTTTCAAACAGGAGGTGCAGGCTGAATGAAATTTAATTCACTGAGCCGTTAACTCCCAACCACACTGTTTTTCCTACTTCTCTTTCATTTTGGTCTGTTCGTTTCTGTTTCCGGGTTTCTGTATTTCTTATCCCCAAACATGCGAACGATGCCTCATACCTGATCATGGTGAATGCGGGCCACTGTCGCTCTCTCTGGAGTAAGTCAAACTAGACCCAACTGATCGCTTTCGATATAATTTGTTTAGAACAGTTTTAAGAGCCAAACATCCTAACTGGCATAACACAAAGTAATAGGAGTTGGGGACATCGATTGAAAGAAACCGTAACCCTGGGATGAACGTACACCCAGTTGTACATGACAAGATTCACAGAAAACAGAGAAGTGCAGGTTCTGATTAAGAAGTAGCCCTGAAAACGTCATTTGAATCACATCAAGTAAGGTGAATCGTAATAGGTGTCTGAGTCTTTCAGTTTAGTTTGTGAACAGCAGATGTTGTTTGTCCGTAGTTTTCATCACTTTTCCAGGAGATTTCTTTGCTTAATTTCTTTCCCTAATAGCCACCAGCGAAATGATGGAGACTTGCGTCAAACCATTTGAGTTGCATCGGTAACATGGCTACTGGAGACCGGAACTCCACTTACGAGTAGACCCCTCGCTAAGTCCTCGAACAACCATTCTGAAAATCCTGACAAACTAAGAAAAAATCAACTGTGAAATTGAATTGACAGAATTTAGCTATTTTGTTTGCTGAAGTTGCGTTTGCGTAACTGCTGACAGCACATGAGATAGTGTCCTGGCAACTCGAATTGTTAACCGATAAGGTAACTTTGTTTGCCTTTTGCATTACACTGTCCTGTTATTTACATATGTTGTCTTGTTCTTCTCATCGGTTGAACTGTTCCCATATGAATGCACCTTCGATGATGCCTCTATTCACCTTACGTTACCTGTCTGTTGGCTGATTAGTTTTTCACACATGAAACGGTTAACTGAAAGAAGTGTTTTAGCGGCGTACACGATCACATTGAAGCCTATAGGTTGAGTGTATACCATTCGGTTGTATAACGTGGAAGACGTTCTTTTGAATCTTTCTACTATGACTAAGTCAGGTAGCCACAGTCTCTGTTGAGTGACAGGCAGACTGCCAACCTTGCCAGGGTGAATGAGTAGTTCAAACGACTGTTGTTTATGACAAGCTGTTACATTAATCTAACATTTAAACTACTCCTTTCCATAATGTCATACTAAAATACTAAAATGTAAGCTACGTCTTCGTATGCTGCCATGCTAACTACTCAGCAAAATGACTTAATGTAGAGTGGCTATTTATGTACCCTGTCTACAAAGACCTATCTGGGGAACAACGGCAACAGAAACAGCTTGCCCAAACGTGGCAAGCGCTCTACCATGTGGGCTACGAAGCCATTCCAGGAGTTTGGAAGTTTCATATTTAGACTGTGTTGCTCACAGGTCCTTCTGTCTCACAAGTAATCGGCCGAGTGCTCTAGAGAATGGACTGCCTCAGCAAGATATCTCGAGCTGTTCGTTCGTACCGTTTGAGTGGCCAGTTCGATTTCCGCCCTTCCAGCTTGGATGCGAGAGACGGTTGCAACAATCGGGGCAGATTGGTTGTCTAAAGAATCAAGCGCTACGCCGCAAAACAGTTTTCGATGGAACCAGTTTTGAATTGTAGGTTCGAGATGCGTCCTCGTGAACATTAACGTGAACTTGGTTCCGTGACTTAGCTGAACAATTTTACAGTAAGCTTAGCTCAAGTGCTTCTGCTTCAAGAACTCCTCATACTTCCTTCACATTATTCCCACGAACATCTGTCGATGGACCTTCAGTCCCTCCATCCAATCTTACCATCATTTGATGTACTTGGTGTGTTGTTAGCCCAGAGTGACCTCTTTTAACTACGATTGTTTTGAATAATTAAGATCTGAGTTAATTTGGCTTGTATGAAAGTTCGAAAAATACTATCGATTGGCAATGGATTGAGCAGTTCGGACACAACAAAGGAAAATAGGAAGTGGCTGATCAATCGGTCCGTTCGATAGTTGCCAATCGATTAATTAATACTCACCAGTTGGTGCAAGTACCCCGTTCTCACGTTTAACGGAGGCTGAGCATAACTCACGGTTGATCGACCACACATCGTTTTCTTTCACTCGAATTCACAATAAGATTGATCAGGTCTTACCAACACTCGCTGTTTACCAATTATCAGCCGCATTGTGTAGCTGTCCGAACGCACTACGACGTGCGAAAGTGTACATGATTTCTGAAGACGAGACCAAGAACAACCACCCTCGAAATTCTATGAAAAAGGAAGATATTGGGGATGGAAAGACCAGCCAGACGGTTAATAACAGCCCAGTGAAGATATTTATTCGGGGGTTGTATCAAAAGCTGTGGATTCGTGTTTCTTACTTGACACTTGTCTTGATTATTACCACTGTCAACCTCACATTGAGTTGGGTGGTTTTTCATGACATTGCAATTCAACAGCCTGGGTTAGTTTACGGTCGTTCGTCAAAGGAAATCATTACCGGTCTATTGGCACTTAATATTCTTGAGTTATTGTTTTTCTGTTTGGATACAATTCTATGGCTCAACATCTTTTCAAACGATCCTGAAGCGTGGTTTTGTATGGACGTCGCCAACTGTTTGAATATTTTTCTTTCCGAGCTGCCGCTTGGTGTACTTAATGCATACATTAGCGCCTGTCACGAATCAAGTTTGTCAACCAGTATGCTTGTGAAAGCCTCTATCATTCTGTGCTACATGGTGATTCGTTTTCTAACATTTACGACAGTCTACTTACTGGAAACCACCGAAGGCAGTTATGTGGATATCGAAAAGTTTGTTGGTTCACCAAAAAAAGCTGATTCGCTACAAGATGAAAAACAAGGCATACTACTTTCACTCAATCGTAAGGGGATTGGTGCTCGTTGCATAGACATCGTACGTGCGAAAAACCTACGGCGGTTTTGGCTTGTGATCCGAATAGTTATCATAGCTGGTTTCTTTTTGATGCTGGTCACTAACATCCTCATATTTAAATTCACGTTTGTTCAGACCTATCGTGGTTATTTAGAATGGCGACGTGTCGTACCCTCTACCGCGGGGTCGTTGGAAGATATGATGGCTGAGCGCTATTTTCATGATGTGGAAATCTTTATGAAAGAAACGGAATTAACATCCAAAAAATGGTTGCATCTGGTGAGCCTGGAAAAACTTATGCAGTTACAGACCAAAGGAATCACTGAACAAATCGGATTGAGCTACATTCGAACAGTGTCAGGTGAATATTGTATCTTCTCACAGCTACTCACATACAACAACAGAACCACAGAAACTGCAATGACTTGCTGGAGTGTTCTAGCAATGGATTCTTTCAAGGAGACAGCATGTGAAGATGTGTTTGCTGGAAATGAGGGGACATCTGGGCTAGTAAGGTTGAAAAGTTTGAAAATTTCTTTCATCTACGTTCCCCCATCGCCTGGGCGCCATTTGGGTGTCGTGTACTACAATGCTACGAGAACAAACATAAAGTAAGTAAAAACTGCCACAATACAATTTGATTCAGTTACATACAGGACATTTTTAAACGATTTAACCATATAGATCGATCAATTCGTTAGAAAAAAAGAGAAAAACCAGTTGCTTTAGTGAGTACAAATGGTTAAAAGCTTCATTTCATTAGTATACATTTAAATACCACTGTTTTTTCAAACAATCATTATGCAGCTGTTTAGTTCATTTATTCAATAGATTACCTTTGTATCGTTGTATATCTAGCACCTGTGAATGAAATAAGTTGGAAACATTCTGATTATTTTTCATCAGATGTAGTGCCCAGTTGACTGTAACATTGCGATTAGGAAATATGCTGCTTGAACATTAAGTAGTCAGGTTGTACGATGCATAGCGTTTGTCCCTGCTGAAGCTGAATATTGACGATCTTAGACATGAGCAACATATTCAGACCTCAAAGTGGCAACCGCGTACTTCAGAAATTGGTTCAGTGTTACGGAGGTATCATAGACCGATTCCTGGTCCAAGTCTTCGCAACCAGCCGGTTGGATTTCATTCATGCAGTGGATTTTTTCCACCAATAATCCCAAAGAACTCATCACATTGTGACACCTGGACGCGTATTTTAGTGCAGCGTCCTATCGGAAAGCAACTAAATCCGATGGACAACTGGAATCAGTGCGTTTTTTTGGACAGGTGCACAAGAAATTTGATACATAATATGGTTGTAGACTTACCTAAACTTCTGTTTTGTAGACACTGAATCTATAGGCGTACTCTACAAAGTTCCTGACTAATGAGGATTGCTTTCTTATCGCCCACATCTATATCATTGTCAGCAATAATAACGTAGTAACTCTGTCTGTCTCTGACAACAGATCTCCAGTTTTGACATGGTTGCCACAAAATTCTGAAAGGACAAAGGTGTACAAAAGTTTTGTTCAGTAAATTATCAAGTATCACGACGTGAAATCATTTCATAGTACTTCCATACCTACGTGAACCATTTAAACTACCCTTAACGTCTCGTGCGTGCCCTGTGCAAACTTAGGTATGACTATACAGAGTGTGAAGAATCGTCGAGATTGGGTTACAGAAGAAGAACAGCCATTTTAAGTAATACACTATCTAGGACCCCAGTCAGAAAACAATCTGACGCAGATGAAACCACGTGTGGGACAGCAGGTCAACAGGTATACCATACAACTGACCACACAAGTCCAGAAAACGTATTTCTTGGAGTTGTGGGGTTGCTGTTACAGATCTTACTATGGATAGGGATAGAGGCTATGCAGTATTAAAGGTAATCTGAGTATGGCACGTATCTGTTGTACTGTCTAGCTGGGGCACCAAACAGATTCTCCAACTGAAGTTAGGGCCAGTGAGGGCCAGTGAGACATAGCGTGGACCGTGGGGGATTGAATAAAGAGTACTAAACTGAAAATTTGTTGCAACATGCTTCTTGTCAATGCGGGTCAAATAGGGTCAGTTAGAGCTAGTTAGGTCCCATTAGACAGTGCACGTCCCACAGAAGTTGCACAACAAAGTAATTGCCTTTTTGAAACTGCTCAAACCGCTCTTGAATGCTGGCTTTAAAAAAATGTTGCAGCTTATTTCTTGTCTCGAAGCTGGAATTTAAAGTGCGGCAAGTAGGGTGGGATACTCAGTGTGCATAACTACAGTTATTCGTATTCACTTAGAAGACAAACGTGACCCAACGTACGCATATTATTGTGAAAAAGGAAGCGTTACGCACCCGAATTTTCTCTTACCCTGAGCGGGCATATTACTAGGGTGGAGGCCATGTGCAATTAGAGGAGAGCGTTACACCTCTTTTCACCCGCCTATTTGGATCCTTACTCAAGCTTAACAATACGTTATTCTAAGTCGTAATCACCTAACACCCCGTTTGATGTTAATGTTTTGTGTCGACCCAAACGTAACAGTTTTCACGTCTTGTATATATCGCTTTCCAGAGAACGGAACACATCAACTTGGACAACGTCTTCGATCAAGCTATCGATGCCGAAATTGATAGCGCGACAGGTTACCTTCATCATGAGTAAAGTGGCCAGATAAAACGGGTTAACAGCAGGTGAACCTGCACGGCTCAGTAACGAGGCCAAAATCTCGCTTATCGTTTTGGCAGTATAGCTATAGAACTTCACATCAATCTACACACTACTCGATAAACGCAGCATGACATGCCTCAGATTTTATGAAAAAATCGTTAGGTTTTCATCAATCCTTTAGTGACTTGTAAAGGTGCTCTGTTATCTATTTGTCGCCTGGTGAGAAAACTATCGTGATGGCACGGTTCGCTAGAGAAATACCGTATTTTCACCTAGTCTATTTTTACCCAACGGTGCATGCTGGTTCCCAGACTAGCGTTGCCGCTCAGTCACTGAAACGGTTATGGGGACGTGTGTGTTATCGGTCGTGAAGGGTGGCGGCCCAAGCACTGGGCCGATGGGCTCGAGCTACTGGAAATGTGCGTACACCCCCATTATACCAACAGCCAGCTAATCTGGCTGAGGTTGCAACGGTGTCTTGCCCCCGTTCGCTCACCCGACTTTTTTAGGCGGCATGCCTCTTGGGTAAGCCTTCTGGTGTTTCGACTTCAGGCTCAGCAATCCGTAGCTGATCTATCGTTCGGCCTTCAGAGGCTGTTCTCGTCACCTCCATCGCCCCGCCTAGGTAGATGTGTCAGCCCCGTTGACCGGGCCTATGATTGATCGTGTAACATCACGAATGTTCCGGGTGAGCGAACGTGCGTTCTGGTGTGGCCCTACCAACGGAGTTTTCAACGTCCTGGGCCACATTACATTCACACAGAACAAGTCGTGCGAAGTATACGGGGCACTTTGAATGCTGTTCGAATGGGTCCCTTAGCCCCAATTTGGATCAGCAAGCGCAGACGCGCGCGTCTATGAATTACATGCGTACACAACCTCTAGCTTATTAAGGCTTCTGCTCTTAGTGCGCTTATTCGTTTGCCTATCTGGTCCTTTATCAGAGTGGGCCGACCTCACCTTGGTGTTTCTACCACTGGTGGAGCAGTGGTTGTGATGTGGTCTGGTAATTTCATGTCTGCTTACTGACCAGACAAACAGTTTCGTCTGACGTTTGGTTGGGTAGCGGAGGCCAGCTATTTTAACCCGTCACGCACTACCGTGGCCCACCGGTCATGTCAGTTCATATTCCAGCCGCATTCCGAGCGAACCACAGCCCACTATACCTTCTCCGTCATAACTCCTCAAAGTCCCATTTACCTCACCATTGCAAGATGAAGACATGCTATGTATGGCACACAACTAGAGATAAACAGAGTATGGACATGCATACTTTCACACCAAATAGTATGTCATCAGCACCAAGGCAACCAGATAGATCTTTTTAACCACTTTTGTGGGCATAGCGCACACTGATGATTTATAATCAAAATAGCTTCGCTAAAGACTCTGGGTTCTGACTGCGTAACATTCTGAACTACCTAAGCCCGTCAAATTTATGACCCGTTTTCATAAGTGGTCTAGCAACCGACGGAGCTGGCACTCAAACAACGGAGTCACTGATTTCAGAGTATCGTGCCAATAGTTGTTGTAAACTTTCCAAACGTCTTTTGTCAATCTCTGAGACAGTCGTCGATCTGTTCTGCCTATGTAAACGTCACTGCAACTGCAAGTGAACTAATGGACAACATGAGTGACGGATTAGTTGGACAAACTACGTTGATGACTATGTAGAACTGGTCCCTTGATGGTGTGAACCAGGCGCAATTAGGTAGCCGCATACGTAGGGGATAGGACAGACTTCAAATTGTGTCCGATGCTATCTGCCAGATTATTTGCAAAACTAAAGGTACATCTTTCTTTTACTTCGTTTGAACTGGTTTATTGCACTTATTCATTATGCTGTGAGTTTCCGTGAATACTTCAGGATACCCATTTACCGGTAACTTCTATCTTAACATCTCTTGTTTGGTCTGAAGCTTATCAGGAGTGTAAACACGCATAACCTTAAGACCCACGGTCTTGACCGAACCACGTCTACATGCTGCCGGAGCTAAGCTGCAGAACTGAATGGACTGTCCGCCTCATGTGACTTTACGATGGACGGATCGCTGTAGTGTTCTTATCCTCATGCCTGACGGTCAGTACATCTGGAAAAAATAGGCTACTGTTCGACTGAGCTCCGTCAGGCAAGGAGGGGTTAGCGTGAATAGAGTCAAAACGGTTAAAAACAATTCGGAGATATTAGTATTCGTGAAAATTAAAGTATCATCAAAATACAGTTTGTACAATACGCCTTTGGTTACACTATCTGGGACTTGTCATTCGATCTTCCCAAAAAGATATGAGCTAATGTTCATACTAGCGGGCTACACATAGCCGCTCTGCCTATTTGCTTATGAGAAAGTCCTTCAGAAGTAAACTTATGTGTTCTGTACACGGTAAAATGAAAGTCTCAGAATGTTCAAGTGGAAAGCCTATATTGCAACTCTGGCTAGAGATACAACGACATGAAAATTCAACTGTCTCCCGAAGAGGAACTTTTGTAAAAAGGAAACCAACATCTTTCAAATACATAGCTCGAGAACTCACCGATACGCGTCGTGATGTGTTTGCTATCTCGAAAGAATCCCTTAAACAACTGGGGCTAACATTTTTCGAATGGGATACGGAACACCAATTGGCCATCTAACAACATTATGAAACGCTGAGTTGTTCACACACAAAGTTGGTCACAATGGTGTCCAATTCTTTTGCACCTTTGGTGTTTCTATTTCAGTTGACTTCATCTTTCCATATTGATTTTCAGGGATATGACCGTGCAACAACACTGTCTGGAGTTATATCGATATTTACCTTCCGAGAAGTGTCATTTTCAGTCCTTCTATCCTCAAACTTTCTTTGTTCCTCCAAGGTCTCGTTCATTTTCCTCATATAATCGTTCTTGCTCATGGCGAAAATACCAGAGTTCGATCCAGCTTCAGAAACACCATATATAACCTACATGTTTTGGGTTTGCGATGGATGAGAACAAACAAAATGTTAACGCGTCGCAACACCTCTCCCTTTCGTACTTATGAAATTGTTAAATGGAACCCAGTGTTTCAAAATTCCCATTTAACTTTGTAATCAGATCAACTGCTTCACCCTTTGCTTAAGTTCATGGCTGACAGGGTGAGCTCTGCCTACGTCGACTACCCACTTCGGTGGTTGGCTGGTGTGCATCACGAACCCTACTTTCAAAATGGTCAGTAGAGTGGATAAGCGACGCTCACACAGTTCAGCCAGTTGCCGTGAAACAGGGCTAAGATCAAAACACATTATCTGTTTGTGAATTCAACCAAAATTTTGGTGGTCTATTATAGGAGTAGATGTAGATATATGCGACATCTGCATTTAGTGATACAGTAGACTTCGCCTCGATACCGTTCCGGCGTATCCTTGTGCCCACTTTCAATACACCAAAAGAAGCTTATTCCGTTTCTTCTAAGTGAGAACAAGAACACGGTTGATCTCTCCACAGATTATCCTGTACAGAGTTCAGAGTACCGGACCCACTGGGTAAAAGCGTGTATCCACTAGTCGTATTGAGGGAAGTGCAGGCTAAAGCCGTCCCCTCCGTCTAAGTAGTATTTCGGGGGTATGTTGTGAATATCTGACGCGCAGACGCGTCCGTACGACGTAAAACTGACCCATTCAGCACACTGAGGCAAATCCTTCATCCGTCTGTCGTTGTGTTGTTGGTTCATCTATTTGTACACATGCTTCTGTCGTCCTCGTCCGGACGGTCGGGTGAGTCGCATAGGCCTTTTCCTTGGCTCTCGAACGATAGTAATCCGAGAAAAAAACCTGATGGTTGTCTCATCAGTTGAGAGTAGAATTGGGGCACCCAAGTTCATCCAATCATGGACAAACGGTCGAGACAAACCATGTCATGTGAGTGTCCACCTGCGGGGCACGTAACCAGTGTAGCGACACGAATGACGACAGGTGAACCACAATGAATCGTAATCCCATGTTCTGGATGATCGTGAGCATCATGAACACTGAGAATAATTGAATAAGAATGGGAACTTTTCAATCCGTGATTTATCAGGTACTAGCCGAAAGATTCACAATAGAGACCAACAGTTGAACGCACGCCATTTGTACGTTTCGTCTAAAAGGAGTGGATCAACTACCTGTTCTAACTAGCTCCATCATTTCTGGCACCGTCCTCATCCTGCTGACCTGTGTCACGAAAGATTTCGGGAATCAAACTATTCGATACACAGGTACCAGCTGTAGCCTTTAGCAGAAACACGCCAATTTAGTTATGAATCGGTTCAGCTCCTCAAAATGACTGATAGTTAGGATGTGGGCAAGCGTAATGTATTCCTTTTCTATTCAACCAAAGTGAACAGAAGATGATATATGGTAAATAACATCGTCTTATGTTAGGCATGATGCCTGGATCAACTGTGATCATGTTGATCTTTTTAATGAGGCATTTTGGAGCTACTGAGTGGATCCAGCTCAAGACATCAATATGAACCAACGCGTTTTCTATCGGAGGCGAAATCCGTCTGAACAATTATCCTGGGTGAACTTCAAGAACTTCTTGAAACCAAGATTGTATTTCTCTCTGTTGGTGGGGCAACAATCTTTTAGGTCAATTCAGTTCATTTGAACACCATAACTAGATGGGGGTTGATTAGTATTACGAGCACTAGTCTGTTTCAAGAACGACTGCTGGTTTATCTTGAACATTCTGAACGATATAGGGATGCACACGCTGAAAGAACCCCATTTTAAGACTTTGTGAGTAAACGTATGGTCCGGGTAAAAAACGCTGGTTTATTTAGTACTTACATATAGTGCTTAGGCACAGTTAAGGTTAGTCTAGAATGGACTTGTACAACTCTTCAGTCAATTCCTTCAATACTCTGACTAAGATTGAAGGGGAATTTTGGGACGCAGCGGTTTGAACTGAAGTTGAAGTTTTGGACAGATATCCCGATCGGGTTAACATCAGTGTCAGGAAATAAAGTACCCAAGGTATATCAAATTGTTTATGGGTGGTTGTCTGAGGCCCTGTCATAGTGAGTGCTCACTTTATAGAGAGAGTACACATCGTCTTGTGCAAACACGGCGGATATCCATGCAGTTCTACCTGATAGACGATTTCATTTAAGTTTCGAAACAATAGCAAAAGCTTTTCTTCGTGTTCGAAGACAGTCTGTAAGCTTGCCAATGCAGTTTAGTCAGTACGGCTTCCTCTGTCAGCTTGCCACTGAGCTTATTGTCAGATAAAAACACTACGTGGACGTTAGCCTGCTTATTGGTTACGGTTGGTGAACTATTTTATGCGAAACTCGAAAGGTTGTGAATTTAGTCATTTGACATTATTCGCCAAACATGGTTGCCCCTTTGTTTAAGCACACTAAGCAACCAAACCTGGCATCGCCCACTTTGGTATTTCCAGGGAGCCATTTTGATGGGCACGGTTGTACATTTCTACACACAGCGAAATATTAGATAACATTATTGTGCACCTTAGTGCGAGAAATCCGCACGGAATTGAAACGATTTCAGTTCAGTATAGAGGCACATGCACTTTCCGTAGGTTATTCACGTACAACAACGGCTATGGGAAGTTGAATGGTTCGACGTCTCACGAATCAGCAGCCGATACGCTTGATTAGAGAACCTAGGTGGGAGGTTACCTACATGCTGAAGTGATAAGTCATATTCTGTGCAATGCTGATCCATTGCATGCGTTTAACAATCTTGAACGTTACGATCGAATCTTAGCCTGGGGTAATGACTGGAAGATCCCAAGATACAGGATATTCTCGTACCCACCCTCTCTTTGATATGATTATCATTGGCTAGGGTTGTGCATTCAACCAGACCTCATGAAGCTCATTGTAAGTGTGATCGGCTCGGGCACTTTCTCAAACTGGCAATGCACCGGTTGTCCAGCAGGGATCCGCAAGAACGTGAACTTAGGAGTCATACAGGTGACTGGAAATTCGCAGGGAAATCAGTGCGAAGACTGAGTGACTAACTAACAGAGCCAACAAATCAACCAAGATGTCAGGGCATCCCCTGAGTGGCTGGACTACGAGGGTCATTACCACGGAAGTTCACCCTGTGGTTCGAACGCTTATTTCAATCGTATTCGGAGAGTGAGCACACCGGGAGCAGTGCTGACCACGTCTTCCACGGAACTGCTGAGTATTTTCTGCAGACTTCTTAAAGTGAAATATGGAAGTGGTGCATCGTAGAGAAGATGAACACTGTTAAGATTCGAACGGCTAAAGTAGGTAGTAGTGACCTCAGTGACAGTTCATCACCCATGCATCTCCTACTCTCAAACCCTGCATTTGCGCCCGTTTGATATGTCCCGGGAATCTCCGTTTTAGGTTCCCTTATCCCCCAGTCCTGATTGGAAGGGTTTTGAAGTGAACACAACACGAGCGGCAGTTGTATTTGTTCCAAAAGTACGACGGTGTCGATTCTTGGATAGAAATAACACTAGGTTTCGTGACTTACGACAAAGGGTAAAACTGCACAAATTAAACTCACGACAACGTTTTTATGGCTAAACTGTTAGGAGTTTTCACACTTAGTTTGTGCACAACTACTGACTGAGAATTTCATCCCGGGTCAACAATTCGGTGATTTATTAGGTACAGTAAAGTCCGGTGTCTTACCTAATGTAGCCATTTATTCACTCGGGGCTGAAACATCCGAAAGAGGATAGATCCTCACATAAAATGGCTTGAAAAAGGAGAACGAACAGTTTTTTAGGCATGCTGTCAGGTGTGATTATTCACAATAGGTTCACTGTTCATACCAAACTCTTGGATCGTAAGTTTTACAGTGTCAGAGATTGAGTATGCTAATCTACCTTTAGATTCGGGGAGTAGCCAAATTTATGGAGGCAGTTAGTAACAAAAAGAAGAAAATTCCACAAGAAAGAGGCAAAATACAAGCGTTCTGAGGGAACAAATAGGATAGTGAGGAATGGGCAATCTGACAGATCATAAAGTTTTCGGGAAACCACAAACTAACCATTGACTGTAGGGCTTTTGAGATCATTCAATCTGATGACAGATACTAATTTCGGTGATAGGTGGATCCACGCGTTGGTCACTGGATTCCAGGATCGTTGTGCACATTCTGATTCCAGTAATCTGACCCCCTTTGAATTCAACAAGTGATATCTGGGTTTTTTCACCACCTTTTTCCACAAAACAATTGCAGTTTCTATGGAGTGCAGGTCCATTTAGAATTTGGAATGTCCAAGTCGAACCCCTTCTTTGTTTTCCTATTGTACGTGGAAACGGGTTCAGCTTACCAACAATTTTCGCACAGCTAATCCCCTCGATGCATCCACGTCCCTGCGCCCACTCAATATTTTTATGTTTAACCATGCTCGGGAGTAGCACTCCAAATATGGCTTTAGGTTTCCTTGACATTACCGTCCTCTTTGGCCGACGAACAGCGATTTTGGCCCACACGCAATACTCAAACATTATTGATTCTCTTTCTACTTACTACTAGCTGGCATATAGTTACGTTTCTACTGCCTTTTAACTGGCAATCTGCTCACTCTCACTAACAAGAAGTGGTGTGTTTTCCTCTTTCTCACTATCTGATTAATGCTTAAATCTTGCTGGATACCTGGGAAGTTTCTAGACAAAAGCTCACTTCTGAAGACCGTCTAATTAGTTCCTTATTATAGCTTTCGATTATCTTATCTTCCTCAACAAATGCGTTTGATGGATGCCATAGCAGCTCCGCTACATGGTCGATATAGAGCAGAACTACGGACGAGTCAGGGATACATCCGTGCGATACTCGACTTCAAACCTTATCTACAACTAAGTATCCACCTACTATGAGCGTGTAAATAATTCAGTATTTCGAGGGTACATCAGTTAATCCGTGCATCCTGGGGGTAATTCTCCAAACTGTAAGTACGAATAACAGCTGTCCATAGCTGACGGGTTCGGACATTTTTGCGAAGTCTGGATGAAAAACCCCCACTTTTTTTAACATTATCCGAGTTTCTGGTGGCTTCCTCTAAGAAACGAATGTGGCTGTTCAGTCATGATTTCTTCTAGACAAACCCGTGTAGCTGCGTAAAGAGGGATCCGGTATTTGTTCACGTGCACAAACATTTTGTTTATTACTAACCGTTGGAGGGCCCTCATGTTGGTAGACCTCTACTTTATAGTTCACCTTTTGCAATCGCTTCACCACTAGTTCTCAGTGATATTAGTTACCTCCACAGATAAGTTGAACGAAGCTGTCAAGGACATCGTTGTAACTGTTGTTAACAGACGTAGCATCGCAGGATGAGACCACAGGGACTTCGCGTTTATCATGTGAAACTATTAGAAGAACCCCAGCAGAGTCTTCGCTTTCACCTTGCTGGGGGTGTGAATAATGCCATTTTCATCAACTACACAATCCATTTCTTTCCGAAAATTTGTCCCAGATCGTACCAACTAAAAACAGGTCCTGAATGTTGCACATTTGGAAACTGTGTCGAAAAACCGTTACTAAGAGCTTCTCAGCATCAATAAATAACCCCAAGTTATAGAAACAATACTGCTTTTTGTACAGAAACCATACTGTGTATATTGCCGATTGTTTCTAGGCCACATACAATCTGTCTGTTGACCGGTCCGTTCATTATTCTTTCGCACAACCTCATCTCAAACAAATTCGGTTGTGTAAAACCGATACATGTCCAAACAAACTGTTTTAACTGTCACATTTTGCAAGTGAAGTTGAGATAGCAACTGATCACCACTTTGATTGACTGGCGTCTATGGACTACAGTTCCGTTTGCACCAATTTGTAAGTCAATCCTGATTAACTGAACATTTCGGTAGGGTCCTGTTTCCCTAATTTAGCTAGCTTTAATTCGCATGATGGTCCACATGATCTTTCTTTGGGAACCCGTCGACTTTTAGATTTTAATGATTGAATGAATCCACCGTTTTCTCAGATTAAACTGAATCTACACAGTGTCTGCGTTAACCGTCAGTTCTTGCCTGAATCGTCTTACTTTCAAATATAAATACCCCCGTTTAAGTTAGACAGAAATATGACGAGAAGTTTCTAGACTCATCAAGCTATTTCGGGATATTGATTTTTCTCTCTCCAAAACTGGACCCCCAGGACAATGTGTTTTAGGCCTTAAGAATGTTAGAGACTGGTGTATAATTGCCACTGCACAATGCATGTGTACCACCTATATTGCTCATTACTGTTTACTGGCACCATATCACAAATCTCCTGACTCTAGCAGATATTGGTTGAACTTTCTCATATGCATCTGGAGCAGAGAGTAATCACATCTAACCACCAAGTCCAGCTACCACTTTGATGACAGCGTTGATCGCAGTGTTGGCGCTAATTCTGGTACTAGTTAGTAGAAATTAGACCCTGCGTAGATATGAGCGGCGTTGTATGCGCGTTATTGGAGCGACCACCTAACACCGCCGGTGAGCCTCATATTCATGACTGGAACCTTGCATTGGTTGCATCTTTATCGAAGGTCGGTGCGTCGATTTGCACACATTTATTGATAGCTAACCCGCTTGTAGATGTGAGTATTTCCCGGCTCATGTGCACTCATTGCTGCTATTACTGATTAGATGGAAGCAGTTTGCATCTGAACACGCACAACACTTCCATTATGCTACGAGAACGCGCCCAATGACATTTAGTTTATAATCTTTGGTGCCCTGCTCCTTTGATAACAAACTCCATTTGCTGCACAAAATCTGGCCCATATGGGATGGCGTGACTGAAAATGAGAATCTGTGGTGATTTAACACGTTGAGACGCTGGACCACAGACTTTCAACTCCCGTTTGCCACTATCAGACTTAAAGTGAAGCACCTCCGTCATTCAGACCGTACAAAATACTTTTCGGGATGTGGAAAAGTGAGTAAAATACTCACGAGCGTCACATGCAGGGGGACTGTCTCATGTCACCTGTCTTCCATCAGTGCGTCAATAGCCCAGAGAGAGCCAACTAGGTGTAGCGCGATTGGATTGGACCAATACGATATGAGGTCGATATGAGGTCAACCAACTGATCGCCGTAGATCACAGTCAATCGGTGCTGACCACTCGAACAAACTGGCATGTCAACGCAGTAACCAGTCGGGACGGCACTTTGACGTAGCATCCGATTTTGTTGTAACGAGCACTGGAGTAGAACAAATTGTTCAGGTGTCCCACGCGTTATAGCAAACAAGTTGTGAGCTGAGTTGAGTCAGCCTATCGAAGAGCAGAGATTTCAAGAACAGTTCTATTTTTTTCCAGCTTGACTGATCCATCTAGTCTATAAGCCAAACCATGAAAACTTAGTGAATTTGAGGGTGCATATTGCCATGACTACTGTTTTTCGCTTTCATTTCGGAAACTAGCAAGTTTTCGCCACTGAGTACTTGGGTGACTCATTGGGCCGTTTTGACAGTTTCGTTCAGACTACTTTGCTACTATACTCCATCTGGAGGTTGATATTCAAACATTTCGTCCCTGTTTCATGAAAGACATTACTTTAGTTTAGAAGATGCAAAATAGAGTTACAAAATTGATTATGACAGTACGTTTTCTCCCTCACCTTGCTCGATTGCACAACTTAGGACAGTTCCCAATACGTTGCCAGCAAACCAGGAAGGAGTGATTTAAGCATACAGGGTTCTCCAACAACCCCCATATCCAAAGAAAATACTTGAGCCTAGAGGCGATGATCATTTCAGAGGGAACTCGCTAAAGTTGCGAAATCAAATGAGCTGTTTCATTTGCAGTGAACCTTCTTTCAGCAAACGGATGTGCCAAGATTAGAACAATCTCCCAGATTCTGTCATAACTGTTATCGGTGGTTGAATTCAAGTGCAGACTTGATGCATCTATTCGAGACATCGGTCCGAGTATTCAGACAAACTGATTATCAGGAACACTTCTGTGACCCAAAACTACTCTGGAACTTTCATTGTTGGTGCTAGTCAGCTGTGGCCAGGTGTATGTCGCTGGGTGTTTCTTGTGTGCTGAACAGGTTGTGGTCGATTTTCTACTCTCTTCGTTGTTTTCTAACTTTCCCTTTTGAAGCCTTTCTGTTGCCGACTGAAGTAATATTCCGGTTTGTCCTTCATAGTTAAACCATGTAGCACTGATCAAGATATAGGTGAGCATTCTCAGATTCCCCTTATCCTGGGGACCAGCTGGAAGCATTTAACCTAGCTTAAAGGTCCCCCTTTAAAAACTGCCTTGAATTATTGCCAACTGTCACGGCTTAAATCTAGTTTCGCACACTGGGTCTCTTTTCCATTTGCTGAGTGATAAATGACAACGTCAGTTCGACACAGTGCTCGGCAGTCAGAAACATCACTAGATAATGTCTTGCCTTGGCTCGTTAGGTCGTGGGGTTGCACAAGAATTGTTTCTACAAAATGGTCTTCACTTAAAACAGGACCCTGTGCAACCGTCACGACGGTGCTTCTAGCGTCATACGTAGACAGCCCGACATGATGATTACCTGAGTACCTTAAGGAATAACCTGTTAAGATCTAATGGATTCAACAGATAATGACCAGAATAGAAATAAGTCACTTTCGACACTCTGGTTACTGAGGCTACATAGATGTGGTTCTGCAGTGAAGCTGATACTCTCTATTAAGATTAGTTCTACAGAAGTTGAGTACTCGAAGGCGCGCACTGAAAAATGATAGCGTGAAGATTTTCACGTATAATACGAACATACCTAATGTAATTATGAATGTCTGATAAGAATAACTGAAAACCGCTGCTTGTGCAACTGAATAATTGCGAATTCTATGGGAATACAGAGAAGCTTGGATGTTAGTAGTATAAAGATTTCCAACCTCACACATTCGTAACGTGTACGCGTATGTGCCACGGTAGTGACGGTGGCGGACATGTTAAATGTGTTCGACTGGTAAATTTGATAACAAAATCTATAGCAGACGCAGATTCTCCGTTCGGTTTCTCTGATCACACCAAGTAACGGGAGCAAATCGGGGTGCATCACTTTCAGGACTGGAAGAACACATCTGTTCATTAGTGAGCTCTTCTCTGATTACGTAATACTGGCCTACGTTTTCGGAGCCCACGTTTCCTTTACTACACATTCAGACGGATTTCCTTGCCTGAACACAGTGCAGTGGAGTGAACCGACTGACTAAACGCCTCAATGGCGAGAATAATTTCATAAGAGGAGCCCAGAGTATGTTCAGTTCCAACAGTTCCCACTAATGTGGCTGGCTACCGGGCACTGGACAGATTACCCATCGACCAACATCTCCTAAGAAATACAAGTCAACATGGCGTTTTGTTACCGGTTGCCCAGGTTCCACAGGTCCTAAGTGTCTGTTATGGATTACAAATGTGCTCTTCGGGACCTCAATTTTACATATATGCAAACAAAAGATGTGAATGGATTATCGATGCATAGAACATTGCTGATTAAAAGTTCCAAAACGCGGGAATCACCGGATTCAGTTTGTGCTGATGAGAACATTCTACCGCTTACTGAAGTCGAATCGACAAAACGAGGTACACCCCTTGGTGAGCACACTTCTCTCTCGGCAGTGGCTAAGCTTACCGATTTACGAACCTAAGCGTACGCAGCAAAAGCGCTTCAGGCAAAACCTTCACTGTTTGCTGCAAAACTGGTTCTGGTCCTAGTGTGTGCGTTGGTTTCCGGTAAGTTATACGTTTGTAGCGTAACGTACATATTACTCTCTTGGTTACATTTTGAATAATTTTGAAGCTGACACGGAGGGGACGTCGTTAAGTCCAATTTCTTACATCACTAGTACATCACACCCTTCCGTGGAATCTCGCTGTGCTCGTTTAGGTCGTTCCTTTATGCCCAGGTTGTAGGTCGACTGACACAACCTACTGAACGGCAAACTCATATATAGATTTAAGAATATAGTTTTGCATTCCCAACCCCAGGCATTCTACTTAATGTCAACAAATACTGCTTAGATCAGGGAATTCGGTTTTGAACAACGACATAGCAAGCTGAAAAGGAATCCTCTTGAAATTGAATTAAGTACAACTGAAGAGCATTTCTTCATAATAATCGCCTCCTGAGGGGGGCATATTGCCAATGCTTTTCGTGTCGTCAATGAATGATACTGACTAATCATGTGTTCAGTATGGTTTATTGATAGCAAAACTATGTGCAGGGATACACGGGTACATCGACTACTTTGACTGATCCCTGGTGAACAGTCCCGTCTTCTGAATCTCTCACTCAACCTGTTCCTGTACCCGTTTATCGATTTTCATCATCAACAGTATTATTCATACAATACTGATTTTACCATTGCTGACTAAAACAAGCGTTCTTTTTAAGGACAGTAGTGAAACCTGGGTTGTATGTGCGATTTAGCAAAACTCCTCAACTTAATGTGTGTTCTAAAGAGAACCGTTAAGCGATGTTTAACTGGACCCTGAGTCATTGGTACCAAATACCGTTCGGCTTCCCTTTTAACCTGTGGACTCCTTCAACTTCACCCTATTTTTTGTCACTCCTCGTAGTGGAACCGTATTCATGAATACACCGGTCAAACTAGAATATTTCCGGAACGCGATCGCGCACACTGTGGCCCAATCTGGTGGCGGTGATGATGACATCGCACACAGCCACGATGGCTGGGCAAGTGGCCCTTTCCGTCCGGTGGACCTGTACCTCTCTGATGGCGATCAGTACATCAAGTATGATGTGGACACAGGCGACCTCATTCCTATACGGGAAGTGTGGAGAACAGGATTTGCACTGTGCCCGTCAACCGCCCCGACTGGCCCGATCCGTGTGACCTAAATTTGTTTCGTTTCTCTGCGTTCCATTTATTGACTGCCTATTACGTGCTTGTGCGAAAAGTATGTGAACGTAATGATTTACATCAAAATATACATTATGCGTTTCAGTGGCATTTCTGTAACGTGACAGTTACATCATAATATCAGTGAGCATTGAACTGGGAGAGTTTACAGTGTTAATTCACAATTTTGTGGCTGTGGTCATGGGAGAATGTGGAGGATTTTCAGGCAGGTTTTGTTGGACCGATTTGATTACCATAAATGTAGGGTTTTCGTGAGAAAACCAAAGTCCCTCCGCATGTCTTTCTTTTCCTCTGTACAAAGATGAATGAAAGAATGTTGACATTTTCCGACGAACAGACACATCCACACCACCATCATACGTATATATGTAACATTTTAGAAGGCCTTGTGCTCACGTCCAGGAATCGGTAGCTCATGAATTAAATTATCTACACTGCCGTAATACACCTCTTCTCCATTCTTATCTTTAACATTTCCTCTTTCAAGATATCAATGACAGCTAAGGTAGAACGATCGCTGTATGTATTAGTGAAAATCTAGTGATACATGTTTCTCCTAAAAGCTTCTGGTTCCACCACTTTCTACGATGACCTCGGCAACTTATTCTCCCATACTTACAATCAGCTATATGACATTAGATATCCATATCTTTTTTGTGTCCGTATCGGAGCGTTCAGACTTTTTAAATTAGTTTATAACTCATATCGGCTCATGATATCTCTTGAACGTGAGCCTAGTGGGATTTGAACCTCACGGAAGGACAGTAGACTGAACGGCGTCAATTGTCCTGTTACTGAGCGATCACTTGAGGGAGTAAAGTCCATGGCACACCTATTCCTAAATGTAGGCTAATTTTTCTACCCTCATGTCAAAATGTAAGGCGTAACCCACGGTCAACGTCGTACTACCCACTCCAGTCTTCACTTACATCAGCAATGGTTAGCAGCAGCTCAAATTAGGATGCTTCAGCTGGAAGAATTTTCAAGTTGACCATCACTCACATTTGATCGCAGCCTTCGTATTCAGATAGACTTTCCAGCCAGCCTCTTTCGAAAAGAAGCACTAGACTCGAGTTTCGCTCTCATTAGAGCTCGTCAGTAGTGCATATCCTTGCCACGGCCGGGATTTGAACTCCGGACATTCCAATCATGAGGCAACCGTGTTAACCACTGCGCCATTGACCTCACATTAGGCACGACCGAATCATCAAATCTGAACGCTCAACCACTCTCGCTTGTGAGCAATGATCAGGTTGCCCGATCGTCTCGAGAGGAGACACAGTTACTGCCTGTTAACTCCAATCGATAACCCCGCGATTAGGACTTCCGAGACAGGTCGAGATCACAGAACTCATTAAACCTGCAAGGCGATATTTTAGATTACTGATGAGTAGTCGGGGATTTGGTTTATTTTCAAGTTGACCATCACTCACATTTGATCGCAGCGTTCGCATTCAGATAGACTTTCCAGCCAGCCTCTTTCGAAAAGAAGCACTAGACTCGAGTTTCGCTCTCATTAGAGCTCGTCAGTAGTGCATATCCTTGCCACGGCCGGGATTTGAACTCCGGACATTCCAATCATGAGGCAACCGTGTTAACCACTGCGCCATTGACCTCACATTAGGCACGACCGAATCTGAACGCTCAACTACTCTCGCTTGTAAGCAATGATCATTCATTCAGTCATTCTGGAGTTGTGCGTATAGAAGCTGAAAATTCATCACTTGTTTGACGTGGGTGCACATTCATTTCTGAATAGGCTTTGCTGTTTCTAGCGGTCTTCTACTACATTGTCAATGAATTTTATTTTCTGGCGTACTTTTTATAACAGCACTCAATTAGACCCATGCAGCACACAATCAACCCATTCCGTCAACCAATAAATATGATAATCTGCAGTCCCCTGTTTGTACACCTAGGTGAACTAGATTGCACTCTGATTCGAATGTAGAGTGATGATCAGCATCACGTTCGATAGCAAAGGTCAACTACAGTCGAATAACAGCCCATTTGCATTTCGGAACAAAATCCAACTTAGTTGTTACTACTTCAACTGAAGAGCTATCAGACTGAAACGCAAAATCAAACTGAGTCAGACAGTGTACGTTCAGGCCGTGGTGATAAAGCTGGCTTGAACTTTTTGGAGAGACAATATTCTTTGGTCTTAGATGAGTACTAATACGGTTGGCGGTATCCGATTCAGATTAGCCTGTCATACTGACCGAAGCCAAAGGACAACTGTGCCTATCCATCACCGCAATTGGCTTGCGCCGCACCACTTGCAGTTCTACCCACACACCACATATCCAGTGTAAACCCGAAGGAATAAGACCGGGAGTTGTGCCAATGGGGCCTTTGGGTCCAGCCGGCCAATGCTGGTTAGCCACTTGATTGGCTAATAAGGAAAGGAAACTCTTATCTTTCGGGAGAGACTGCAATGACGAGATCAAAACTGAGAAGAAAGATTTTCGAAGTGTAATACAAGAAGCGTTGCAGTATAGGGGTGCAGGTTAGTGCATCCCAGAGAAGATAAGGATGAAAAGCAAAGTTCTCATTGGACTATGAAAAGCCAGGCAGACCATTCATCATACATTACATCAACAAAGCCGGAGAAAAGAATGGGTAGAAGACCACAGACACTCAGGTTTCTGAAAAGAAGAGCGGATTAATTGTCAATGACCACGATGTTGGCCGATGCAGTCATTAACAGAAGTAGAATAGGTATACCGATTTGACCTACCTGAGCCTAGCGTACTCGCCGCCTCTTCGCCGACGGGGTACTATGAGTACGTTGGTGACCTACCAGCCCCAAACGGCCAGCGCATTCGCGGCCGCACACATCACAACGCCATATAGTCACGTCACCGCGACCTATGGCACCGATGGTTCCTTTGCGTACCGCACGCTTCCGCTCGCGACCACGCAATAGTTGCTCGTTGAACGCTCGGACGCCCGCCCGAACCGTATTCCTCCAGGCCGTCCGGTTCAACGCCAAATCTTCCCAACATCTAAAATCAATGTTACAACGTGAAAGACTTACCTGCACAACATCCTGGTACCTCCGCTTCTGGCCACCGGGATTTCGCTTACCTGACTTCACTTGTCCGTACAGTAACTGCTTCGGGATACGGTCATCGCCCATCCGACGGACGTGACCGAGCCAACGGAGCTGGTTCAGCATCAACATGGCTTCCATCCCGTCCATGTCCGCTCGCCGCATTACCTCAGTGTTCGGAATCATGTCCGACCACCGAATACCCAAGATGCGCCTCAGACACTGAACATGGAAACGGCTCAAATAGCTCACGTTCCGCTGATACAGTGTCCACGTCTCACTGCCGTACAGCAGGATAGACAGCACCATTGAGCGGTAGACACACAACTTCGTGGCCATCTTCAGGCTGTGATTCTTCCAGACACGCCTTTCAAGACGTCCGAAAGCAGCGCTAGCCTTTGCCACACGCGCTCTCAACTCGCGGTCCACGGACAGATCTGTCGACAAGTTGCTACCCAAGTAGCAAAAATCCCCGCAGCCATTCACAGTGTCTCCAGCGATGCGAATTTCGGGTGGAGGTACACAAGCAGCACCTCCACCAGGAGAAGGCTGAACCATAGAGCGAAAACGAGTACACACACACAAACACATTATGAACTCTATCCTTAGTCGAAGAATGAACGCCATTGCAACGCCACAAATGACGCAGATCGGCAAATGCACTACGTGATTCCGACATTCTCGTAGGCAGCAACAAATGACGAGCCGGAGGATTTTATGAAAGCCCTGCTTGGTAGCAAAGTGTTTTCTAAAATTGACCTGACAAACGCATACTTACAAATTCCATTGAAGTATGATTCTTAGGCGATCACTATGATTACAACCCCTCAGGGATTATTTCAGTACAATTTTACCGTTTGGATTACACGTATCAACTGGGATATTCCAGGCTGCGATTGATGAAGTAATTACCGATTTACCAGAAGTACGTGCTTATCAAGATGATGTAATCATATACGCCGACAGTGAAGAGGAGCATGGTAAGAGGTTGCTTTCACTTCTGCAACGACTCAAGGATAAGAACATAGCCATAAAGCCTTCGAAGTGCGTGTTCCAAGTGCAAGAGCTGAGTTTTCTTGGTTTTACCATATGTGATAAAGGATACAGGCCGGACCCTGACCGGTACAAAGCCTTGATTACCGTTACATCGCCAAGAGACCAGGATGAGCTGCGATCAGTAATGGGATGTTTGCGGTACTATTCTCGTTTTATCCCAAACTTTTCGACGGAAGCACAGCCATTATTTGCGGTTCAGTCAGCAGAAACATGGTCTTGGACTCAAAAAGACGAAATTCTTCTGCGAGAATTAATGAAAGTTATGATTGAAAGGCCGATGTTAACCCCGATTTACTATGTCTAAAGTTACCACGTTGATCACAGATGCATTCAGTGTTGGCATTGGTGCTGTGTTGGAACAGGAGGGATATCCGATCATTTGCATATCACGTTTGTTGAATAAGGCTGAGCAAGGATATTAACAAACACAAAAGGAGACGTTATCAGTCTACTGGGCTGTCAGGAGGCTGCATAAATATTTGTTCGGTATTGGATTCAGAATTGTTACTGATCACCAAGCTCTACAGTATTTATTTGACTCTCACAGATCAATTGTTAAATCATCAGCGGCAATGATATAGCGATGGAGTCTAGTTCTAGCAGCATACGACTGTGAGATCGTTCATTGTCCTGGTAAACAGATTCCTCAAGCGGACCTTTTTATCACAGTATTCCAGTTTTTCAACTGCTGAAGCTTGTTTGCTTGCTTTGCCAGCTATTCCAATAAGCCGAGAGGACTTGATTAAGACAACTAAAAACTACTATGGCTAGGTAATTACCGCGATGACCAAGGGTTGGTCGTCAAATATTAAGAAGAAACACCCAGTATTATTCCAGAACCGAGATGAGTTGTAAATACAACCTGATGGTGTGCTGTGTCGGAGAGATCAATTGGTCATTCCACCACTGCTACGAAAGGCGGTATTAGACGACTTGCGTAAAGGTCATCTGGGAGTGGAGAAAATGAAATCCCTGGCTCGACAGAGGTGTCGGTGGCCGGAGATAAACTCGGATATCAAGAGCATTGCAGTGAACTGCCACTCCTGCCTCTACAAAATAAAGACAAGGCCGAAGAATTGGACAGCTTGGCCGGACAGCTACCTATCATGGCAACGGGTGCACGCAGACCATTGTGGACCACTTCTTGGTAAATATTACATTCTAGTGTTGACTGATTCGTACTCACGGTGGTCAGAAGTATTTATTACCACCTCACCTTCCACCTCATTTACCATGCAGGTATTTCGTAAATGTTTCAGTCGTGAAGGCATTCCGCAGGTTCTGGTGACAGACAGCGGGTCACAATTTTGTTCCGCTGAAATGAAACAGTGGCTTAACAGCATCGGGTGTCGTCACTTGCGAACGGCGCCCCGCCATCCATGTTCAAACGGGGCCGCAGAAAATCTGGTGGCAACGCTCAGAAGTGCCGTGAGTTCCACTAATCCTAAAACATTTTCTGAACTGGATGTGTTTCTCGATAACTTTCTGCTTCAGTACAGGAACGCAGTTCATTGCACAACGAAGGAGAGCCCAGCGGTGTTATTTAAATCAAGGTGAATAAGAGCATCACTTCAGTGTGTAGATTCAACGGATGTGATATATTTTCGTGGAAACGATTTGCGACCTGCCAAAGGATTGATCAATCGCCAGCTAGGCAGCACAATTGTAGAAATTACTGACCTGCACGATGCCACCATTCATCGGAGACACACTGACCAAATCCAGTTTCGAAGCACTTAAAAAGTGGCCATGGAGGAAGCAGAACACCCTGTATTGAGAGAGTTCGATGCCCCGAGAAGATCAGAACGATTGGCAACTATGAATGCGGAGGCTTCTAGAAGAGGGAAGGTTGTGATGGAAATCTCGATTCACCAATTATCCAAATCCCGACACAAGAGAAGATCTGACAGACGGCCAATCCAAATATCGCGTTAATGATACAACATCAGGATTGGATGAACGGTCTTAGTGTTGTGCCTTCCGTTATTCGTCAGTTCATCTGTTCCGTATTCCACCAATTAACATACAGTTTCTTGTGTTGCATGTGCTAATCAGATCAGCCAATGACAGGCTGTGATTTCTTTAATACTATTGTACATCAATAAATTCGGCGTCTCAATTCATGAATAACAATTGCTTACTGTTACCAGTACCAGGTTTTCTCCTTATTACTTGCGTGGGAGATTTCAATTCAAGTACAATTTTTAGGACTATTCGAAGTCCCTAATTCCGAGTATTACAGCCAGTTAATGTCAGTTGTACGACAAAAGGAAACTGTTCGTCACCTGGTGGACTATCTTCTCGAATGGCCTAATCTGACAAGTGAACAATACAGAATGGGATAAAGAACGGAGCAGTCAGAGAACAGATGAAATTACGAAGTATGTAGGAAAACTCTGTTCAAGGTGTAACCGGTCACATGTTTTCCTACATACTTCGTAATTTCATCTGTTCTCTGACTGCTCTGTTCTATATCCCACTCTGTATTGTTTACTTGTCAGATTAGGATATAGTACGGAGCAGTCAGAGAACAGATTGCTCCGTTCTATATCCTAATCTGACAAGTAAACAATACAGAGTGGGATATAGAACAGAGCAGTCAGAGAACAGATGAAATTACGAAGTATGTAGGAAAACATGTGACCGGTTGCACCTTGAACAGAGTTTCAGTGAATCAACATCATGTCAACAAACAATCGCAGCAGGCTGTAACAAGTCAACAGCCATTTCTTCTGCTTTCAAAACCTGCTGGTCTGTCATGAGCAAAACGCATTGGTTATCGTGAGGGTTCAACAAAGATGGATCAATAAGGTCCGCCGACCAGATTTCTCTGAAGTCTGGAGACAGATATTGGCTGTAAAGAATGTTGAGCTCCACCGCTGTCGCCTATCTACAGCTAACAGTGTTGGTAGGCAAGTAAGTCAGCCGTCATATTATCGTTCATTTTCGACCACTACGCTTTTTTCTTAAGTAGACTATACATTTTGGTGCACCCGTGTGTGGTATTTCAAGGCGATTTGACATTAGCTGAGCTGATATTTTGATGATGCCACACAAATAATCCCGCACTTGTGAAATCAACTCTTCTCCATCGGCAAGCGATTATCTTCCGATCTTCCCCGTTAATATATGTTGGGACCCTCACGCCTCTCTTCAAAGCCTTGGTCAACTTTCGGAAAACTTCGGTTGGTGCTGTGAATGCACTAGTGTTTTCGGGTCCTGTTCGAGTACTGAGTCATGTCACCCTAAGAAGTTCCTCGGCAGCCTGCGATCAATGGAAAAAAATCAGTGATACAACTGCCAAACATTAGCATATGATTCCTTGCAGTCATGGTGCTTTAGACGCAACGTCCATCAGGCTAATTAGCCTCTCAGGACTATCGCGGTCCTGAACCACTCTACAGGTTCGTGATTTATTTCTATACAGAACGGTTGGCCCAGTAAGTACGGTCTTCACTGGTCCAGCGTCCAGACGATTGCCAAGACTTTTTTCTCAATAACTGGACACTCCTGCCTTACCTGAACCTTGAGTGTGTTAACATATTCAGTTACTGGTCCCTCATTCTGGAAGACTGTTGTAACTCCATGATTGCTGGCATCTGCCACAAAGATGAACATTTCTTTGGCATTCGGAAGCTTTAGTGTCAGTAGTCGCTTGATAATTTCTTGTTGCCTCCACATGAACACTCAACTTTCTTGTCCTTTCGAATGTTGTACTACGATGGTGACGTTCTGAAATGGATAATCTCCATGAACCGACCGTACTACTCCCACTCGACCCAGAAGCTGTCTTAGCATGCGCTCAGAATTTGGAGTGAAAGCCTTTTGAAACGTCGTTATTTTCTACTGCAGTGGCATGAATTAATCTTTCCTAATCTTGCGCCCTAGTAACAATATTGTTGAAAGTCCGAATTGTGATTTGTCAGCATGTATTTCGAAGTCCAGGGTTTCAGATTCGTTTTAAGACACCAACTAGGTGTGCGGCATGTTCTTATTCTGTGCTACTAGTTTCCACAATGTCATCTCCACAAATCGCTATCTTATCCAGTAGCTTCATCAAGTGAACTATCAAGCATCATGATATGGGCGATGCCCTGGACAGTCCGAACGGAATATATCTCAGTTTTTACTGTTCCGGTTAATCAGAATGCCATTTTCCCACGATTTATGGATTTGACTGCCACCCGCCACCATCCATGTTCAATTTCGTCTCTTGTACATCATCGAGGATATCAGCGACGGACAGCAGTTACACAACTATGTTCTATGCTATCTCAATCAACCTTCTAAATTCAAGCAGAAACAGTATTTCCCCATTGATGTAGTCGTCGAGAGGACAGACGAGTTGTATGGACAGTTGGCTTTCTTGATAACTCCCTTGCACAAAAATTTCTATTTTTCTCTCATAACTTTCTCCTCAAAGTGAGTCGGTATTCTTTGCAATCTTGTGGTCGGAGTGCTCCCGTTGGTTGTATTTCACAGGCAGTCCAGTTGCCGAAACTGCGTGGACCATCGAAATTCGCGAATGACACCTTATATCCAGCTTGTGGAATTGAGTAACGGGACTGTGTAAACTGATGTTTTATTCATGCTTAACTGACGGACATTATTGCGTTGATGTCTATCGAGTGCCACGAAACCGTACCTCGTAGACGTTTCTCAAGCTTTGGGTCAAACTTGACATCTGCTGCAGCTAAAAATCGTCTCCAAGACTCGCTTTTCCGGGCCATCGAGACAGTAAAACGGTGCTTCAGTATGTGACTATCTGTGTCACCTTAAATTTTCCACAACCGCGAAAAGCACTTTATAATCCCCAACTGTTCTGATAATTATTCATGTCAGTTCTACGTTCAGCTTCCCTCTGCGGGTACACAGAGAATAAGCCACACCTGTATCGATCAAGCGTTGCCCTCCTTTCTGGTCAGCTTCCATTTATGCAAGTAAAGATCTTTCTCAATAGCTTTCATCACTAGTTGACTCGCCAAATACTAAAATGCAGTCATCAGTTGAGTCAATCTTCCTGCTGATGTACTTTTCCATCAACGGGTGCATGACATTCTTGATCATCGTTCCCCCGGTGGTGTCGTTCTTAACGCAGAGTTAGGCTTTATCAGCTGATCTAGTATACTTGCCTTTCGACTAGTATTTTATTGTCCTTGTGGTGATTCACATCAACTCAAGCCACGGACATAGATCACAACTACCACGTCACCTGGACGAGGTAGTCGTCGTTCGTTGATCAGCCGACGTAGGTACTGCGGATTTGACCAGGAACAGCTACCGGAATACTGTCAGTAAACTGCTACACCAACAACCGTCGTCCGGAGTGGTGAATCAGTCCGAGTACTGACCCATCCAAACATACTTGTGGAGTGTAGGCAAACATGAAAGGATCCGCTCTTTGTCCAAGCCTGACCTCTTTGGACTGCCACATCACCTTCTGGTGGTAGGCCGGGCTGTTGAACGCAATCATCAGCGACTCCTTTGACACTTTACTTTTGCATAGGTTTTCCACATTGCGTATGATACCGCCTTTTTCCTATACTTCTTTCGATTTCGCAGGGTAGCCAACTGTACTGTGATCGTAAAAGAATCTTGGTCTGAAAAGTTGTTTATTTATAGACATCCACTGCAAATGTTTGAAAATGTACAACCACGAACACAAATACCATTTTACACGGATGACTTGTATTCGCAGCACATCTCCAAAATCTTTGTTAGCCCTCCTGAGAATACTTCTGACACTCCTGGGGAAGGCCACCTGAGGAAGATGAAACGTAGCATACTACAACTTGCTCATAACGTTGTGTTGTTCTTTGTTGTCGCGCATAAAGGGTGCACATTTTTCTAATCGTGACTTTCAGCTCCTGCTCATTTTGGCACTGAGAACAGGCTTTTAGTTTCCGAGCATTCGACTCGTGCTTTACTACCTATTAGTTATGCTGTAAACGTTACAGTAACATCACTGAACTGCTGTTCAAACTAATGTGACTCGTGCTGCACCTGCGCATGTGTAAAGAAGATACACTTGATGCAAATCCACACGGTGGTCTTATGATTTTTACAGTCCATTTGCTAACTTAATTTCTCGTTTGTGCGTAATTTTCTCACTTCTACGCAATAACATGCCGTCAGTATGGCTTGTTAATTAGGCAAAAACAGTGCGCATTTTGCAGCGTAATGCAGCAGTTATTTGTAAAAGTGGTGAATGACCAAATATACGTCTTCGCAACGAGCAGAAATGTTCATACTTATAAGACGTGTTTAGAATATCCCTAAAAATCTAAAGTAGCTACACAGGATTTCCCATCGCTTCTTTCCATTGGGTGAGGCGTGAGTGAAAATATCTTGGACGGGGACCCACCTTCCCGTATGTCCTGTGAACAACGCTCTAAATGTGACGCGCCAATCGTGTAGACAATGGCGTTTGCGTGAGTTGGTACTTGAGAGCATGATTTATAAAGCATTTTGAATCGATCAGCTGCTCATAGGGATTTCACTCATAAACCAAAATACTCATTTAATAAATAGTAGATACTTCGCCACAGAACAAACTGCAAAAACGAGAACTACTGTGTAGAGTCTTTCTTACACAGGCGAATACTTAAATCTCTCAATCTTTGTCACTAAGGTAACGCGTCTGCCCTTCAAATTGGTCACACACGAGCATTTATTCCGCTATGCGTATGTGCTGGGTTTTCTCATTTCCAGTTCAATCGATACAAACGATAAGATCGATATAATGAACTGCTCATTGTCTACTGATCCCGCAACGTTTAATCAACTCAGAAATTTCTCTCATATCAGGCGCAAACTGTTTGAAAGATAAAGTGTTGAAACACTTGAAATAATGACTGGAGCTTCAAGTCCAGTTTACCAGCTTCGCCTACTCAGCACCTTGTGAACGAAACGATTTGAAGCCGGCACAAGGTCTGTGATCCGATGGAAAGCATCCTGGTTGTTTGCAGTCTTTGTGTAAGCAGTTCACACACATCATTTGAATTCGATGGAGAGAAATGAGTGCGGAGCTAACAAATTGGAATCGGTACATTCAGCGTCCTGCTCTGTGCATACTGACATGGATTGACCCACTGGACCTTGAACATATGTGTGCTTTGTCCACTTGTCCAATCAAAGTGATCGACTAGACTGGAACAAGCAAAGTATGTGAGGGGTGATTCAATTATTTTCCACTCTTAGACCGATAACACTAGCAGAGTATAGTGATCAGCGATTGATGCATTGAGCCGTGTTTTCGTATGTAGTAATTGTGACTCATGAATAAACGTTGACATTATTGCTTATCTGCACTAGTAGTCCAGCTGTACATTATAAGATCACATCAAAGATTCGTTGGCTCACTTGCCGTGTTGCTGCCGCCGCGTGGAAACTAGCTTTGCTTTCGGACTAGGTGCAATTGTGATTACTATCGCGCATTTCAAACTATTACAGTGTAATTAGCATCGACCCAAACACAAAATAGCATTGAAACGTTTTCTTTCCTTGATGAAACAGAGTAAAACAATGAGAAGACGCAGTTCAGGTGATGTGCTCGGTGATCTTTCGGATTAACCGGAAACGCATACTCCAGTTTGCAGAGGCTTTGGCCGTTAAACCTCACAGTCCTCCCCTTTGCGTTCAAAAACAATTTGTGTTGACACTGAGGCTCCCCCGTAGTCGGCATTCTCGCAATTTTAATGTTTACTTTTGATGTCTATCTGTTTAATCCCTTAAGCCATGACTTCCACTCTGTGGAATTTTGACTCGTTTAAAATTAGTGACATGTCCATGTGTGATCAGAATGTATGAAAATGTTACTCCGGAGAACATCACATGAATTGTCTTCTCATTGTTCTACACGATAGCACTGCCAAAACTGATCATTGAACTAGTAGCTATAATGTATACTTGGTTGTATTAAGGCACAACACGAAGCTACCAGGTTAAGCCTAGGGAGACTCTGAACCTTGTTCATATTATGAGACATTCATCAGCTGAAGAACAATGGAGAGTGCAAAAATTTCATTGGAATTCGTAGGAAATTCGCACTACGGCGGTAGTGCTAGTATAAAGCGTGCGACAAAAACCGCGAAAGACAAACTTCAAAAGATCTTAGACTGTTTAATTCAATGTGATATTCATGGAACAAACATTGTTGACATGTCGGTTTACTCTACCGAATTGAAGGTTCATGGGTGTGTCGTGATGCCAGCTCCTTTCTGTTTGATTCGTACGCTCAAAATTTCTCCAGCCTTAATTTAACGCGACTCGTAATGAGAAATGGGCGAGTCGGCAAACAAACTTATCTACTGGTTTACGTACCGCTCACAAATGGGCATCAACGCAACAGGTAAGAACACTAGGAGGAAATGTGACTGTCTACCAAGAGATCTCCCCGGGCCCACAACCAATTAAGCTCACGATCTGGAACAGTGATTGCGCAACTGATAACAAACACTCCGTCCATAACCTCTGTTGACCTTTTTTCTGGCTCACCGTAGCTACTGTTTCCATATTTATTGAGTTGTAACTAGCCCGATGACCAAACACAGAAAACAAGTCTTGTTCGTCAACTTGCCATTCCCATGACTTCAATGGGTATTCTCGAACAAATTCATAAAATACCGCGAACATATACGGTAATACTAGTGAGGCAACTCTCACGTCGTAAGGAATTTGGGATTGTGGGGACGTCGAAGGTGATCTCACTACAGGTGTGGTAAAAGTCGGGAAGCCTTGTCACTGGGGAGAAAAGAACAGTTTAGATAAGAGTAAACGTGCAAAAATATTTACAATTATTTACAGGAGATGAACGCCAAAAGTTCGACTGAACATGCAATTCTTTCGAATTACTGCAATACTTGAAGGCTTGATGGTGAGCTTGAGATTTAATATTAGTTAGGAGGAATTTAACATCGTGACACAAACGAACTTGAAGAAGATTTGAAACAGCTTAAGCATACACGTTGCCACTTATGTTTATCGTATTCACACGCTTAAATTAAGCGTTTAAGTAAAGCTCCATTCGGTCTTCGCGCTTCATGTGATACAGTAGGGCGTGGAGCACTCAGAAGTGGCTCTGCGCTCCGCCATCAAGTAACTCACGTGCAAACATGCACAAGGCCTACTGGTTTTCTAATGCAATTTCGACTTATCGAGCGAATACCGTACTCATATATGCCAATGTCCGGTCAAATCCAACACCAGGAATCGAATCCAAGTAGGTGTAGTTGGGTACGGATATACCACTGCTAGACGGAGCGCCAGACTGCATACAAATTTTCAAGGGTTGTTGGGGCTGCTGTTGTTACGATCTGAATTATTAAGTTAAATCTGACTAAGCGGCGTCTGGCAGAACCCGGAATTTTCCGCTCTGAGCTAAACAAAAGGGAAACCTTCATCTGGGGGAATAACGTGAGTGACCTCGATAACTGATCTTCAGTGAAATCAACGGAAAAACTTACAGAGTTACTTTGTTCCACTGAAAAATGCACGTAACAGATTGAAAGATACAGAATACATCTATAAGTGTTGGTGACTCACAAATACTCGCGAATCAGAAGATTGGAAGACAATTACAGTGAAGATCACTAAAATATTAATGGGCTTGATAGTTAAAAGTTAATGTCGGTTACTTTCAGACTGCTCAGCTTTTATTTTGATAGGATAAAGACCTTTTCTTTAGGTAGCATATCATTTTGATATCAGTACCCATATGTAATATGAGATTGATGTTTTGATTTCCACTACTGATGAACACTCTTACTCATCTTAAATTTTGTTCACAAATACAGTTTGAACGCACCTTGAAACCAATTCGTACATCAGCCATCAGGACAGTTAATGTGAAATTTGAGTGTATTGCAGTGTGATTTAATACGTACTGTAATGAGGACGGACGTTCGCACTAGGCTACTTACACCACCACTATTCAGTAGCGAAGCGACAGCAAAGATCGAAGTGACCGCTGGACAAATACGGGAGAGATATGGGAGGGATCATTGAAGGGCAGCATCACATGAAATGGATTTTGCTACATGAGGCAACTGAGAACTTGCGTCCATAGCGACCAAAACATCCTCAGGTCAGTGTTGTGTGCAAATGCGTGTTTTATTCGTGGTCCCCGAATAAATAACCTTTGCGCCATCCGCCTTCTCGTTCAATTGCGAACACTAGATAACAGAGTATGACAGAATTTTGTTGCAAAGTGGAGTAATGCGAATGACGGTTTCAATGCCAGACGGACATGGTGAATGACTTTTGGATAGTCACTTCAGAGTCAACCAGCCAACATCACAGCGTGTTTCTCTCCTGAAAAACTGGTGTTTTGAAATTGCCAGTCTACGATAGCCACACCACGAGTTACGTGGAGAAAATGTCACCGTTTTTCATGAACAATGAAGGGGTGAGTAACCGGGGTTCTGGAAAATAAGTAAAGGTCACTAATGATCACCGACCAGTGCAGTCGTGGTGCTGTATAATAGGCAGCTTCGTGGGTGTGTAGTATACTGTTCACAAATTGGGAATACATATTGGGAACCAAAGGGCAAGTGTCAACGCCAGAGAGACAACGGACCAGGAGCGACTATTTGAATAGTGTGTACATGCTATGGGGACGTGTCACCAGACCAAACGACGATGTACTGCTGTCCAGTGTGTGTGAGTACACGTCAGCCGTGCAAGTGAGTGCACGTGTTCGCGGTCCTATGTTTTAGTGTAACCTGCATAGGAATTCGTACAACAAACAACTTCGCAGGCCATGCGGGTTTCACAGTGACAACATTGTGACATGTCTTATTCTTTGATTTTCCTTCAAGCTAGATCACCTGTTGGAGTTTCAGCGGAGCCTTCCAATTTGACCAAAGTGGCTGTTGAAGTGGAATTGCTCATTTGTACTCAAGGTTATTCTGCTTGTCCATACCGAAAGGCTTTCGAAAATCTGTCTCCCCTTCAGTGCATCGGTTCTGATGGTTGGGAATAGTGGTGGTGTTGTTTGTAGCTCAGGTTGATTGTTTTTGGTATTGATATGTTCGCCGAGCTTCGCATTCAGGTTGCAAACGTTTCATCACCAAGCGAGGTGACATCATCACGCACTGATGATGTCACCTCGCTTGGTGATGAAACGTTTGCAAACTAAATGCCAAGCTCGGCGAACATATCAATACCAAAGTGCATCGGTTCGTTTGTCCCTGCAGAGACGTTTGTATTGAGAGCACATGTAGGTGCCTACAACAAAAAACATTGAAAGTACTCCAGTGGTTGATGCGCAGAAGAAAATTAACAGACAATGTCGAACGAAGGTTTGGGCTTTAGGTGGATCTTCTACCTTGCAGGGCACGTCAGAGAAACAGGCCACATCATTATCTGGCCAACATGTTTGATACAATTTTGACGGCGCTTCCTGAAGCAGTGTTAAGCAACGACCACACGTCGATCATGTGCATGTGTAACTATTCCATGAATAGACAAAGCCCTTTCGTAATGTAGCAACAAATCGACAGGAATTCCACTGTCATGGCTACCTGCGTATTATGTGTCTTCATGTACTTCTCTTTCCTGACTGAGTAAAGGTGTCAAAATATGATCTTCTTTGTCAGGCAGAAAATAGAATGCGATTACCCTAATTACAGCACGGCAATTTTTGTCCAGGTCGGTAGACCTCTATCCTCTCGTGCGACCGACGTCCGCCGTAGTTCGGTTGTTACCAGACTACAAAATTTAAACACTCGCTTGTACCAACTTACCACCTCAAAACTTAAAGACAGACTGTGCATGAACTTTAGTTTTTCATATCTGCCATTAACAGAAAAAGGTTTCCAGAAACTTAAGTAGAATACAGCCTGGAGACGCAAAAAGTGTGGAGCATGGGTACAGTGTAAAAGAAAAAACGCACCCTAAGGGTCACTTGGGAACTGCTTTGTTGTGTATGCACCCCTAGCACAAGAACCTGTTGCGTCAAATTTCATAAGCAAAATAGGGAACGAGGGTAAAGTACTACTGAGATTACCCCCCAACATTCAGTCAGACTGATACAGTCAGTTTGTCACATAACCGTGAAATGAATTATTGAAAACCTGATCGCAGCTGGTGAAGCATATTTGTTTCATATTTAAAAGCCGAGGTATATCAGCGTCTCGCAGCCCCTCAGTATTTTTCAAGTGCTGCTGATGATCAACCGGTTCCATTTTAACATGTCATCGTCACGTGGTATGCAGGAAAGATGAGAAACTCCCTGATATATGTACCAAATTTTGACAAAAATTTGTACTTTCTTAGGTAATGCGTATTTGGTGTAAACGGAACGTCGGACGATCACAAACTCGTTATTGCGGGCCATCCAACCTAAACCCCGTAGCGTGAGCACGCTTTAACAACTGATAACGCAGTTCATCCGGGAAAATCGATCTTCCACCAGGCGTACGGGCCTGGTATCGGCGGCCTGATTTTAGCTGCTGCGGGACGTGCACAGGGAATCAAGACAGTTGCTACATCTTCCACATTTAAGGGACCGGATTATTCACTTGAATGACTTGAAAAACTGGAGGCATGTGCCACGTGACGGTGCCGACACGTTTTGGTCCCTAATAAAGTTATTGCACTTATACAAAGTATACTTTAATTCGCCTGGTCCTCGATCAGTTAGTATAATGAAGTGTAGAAGTTGATAACACACATCATGTGGCTTGTACGTTATTTATACATGGCAAAATTTTAAAACACATTGCACTTATTCGTTTCCTCGCCATCGTTGACCTTCTGAGTGATGCACAGCTAGCCCCTAATCTGTGATGTGTGGACTGTTGGTGAACACTTCGTATGTGGTTTGAAAACATTTTTAATGAGCTTTCATTAGACAGTGCATTTGACATTAAGTGCATCGCAACCTTTTTCGTTATTTTCATACACTTCTTGAGGTTTAACATTTTCTTCCGTTTACATTCTTCTACCCTGCTCACATAATCATACGTCACACATATTTTTCTGCAGTTCTTCATGCTCTCTCATCTGCTTTGTACGCTCAATATATGCTCTTATTCCATCCCGTTAAAACGTTGACAGATTCAGGACATATGTAATTGTGCACACAGCTAGTTAACTTCACCTCCCAACTTGGACCATTCTGCCTAATTTTTTAACCTACCTGTAATGACTAAAACTCACAGCTAAACTTTGTGTTGTGGTTGTTAATCTGCATATTTATATAAACTGCACGCCTATATGAATACTTCACCGCTTCACTCACAGTGTTATTGTTGCGGTATATATATATATATATATATATATATATATATATATGAGCCAAGTACATTTGTGATGGATATTGCCTATGGCAATCTCTTACCTTTAGAGTCGCGATCAGTAAATTTTTGCATTGGATGTTTGTACCATAAGGAAACTGTCTACACACTCACTGAGCCATCGACGATTTATTAGGGCGTCTCGAAAAGTGATATATTACACATAAAAACACGAAGTGAAGAGAGAAAATACCTCAGGTTCTAAGGGTCATTTACAAAGAACGCTCACGCTTCGATTGAAGAATGAACGGTTGCCGATTTGGTTTTCTCGCTTCCATATTCTTTCCTAACGTGCCTGTTTAGGCGTGTTCAGCCCGCCAAATTTGAAGCTGCATCCTGGGCCTAATTTTATACTGTAATGAAGAAAGAAAAACATGATATTCTTGAAGTTATATTCCAATTACAAGTTCGATTCACACCGTAATCTTCGTGGTCAACCGCTCAATCAGCTAGAGTGTCGACCAACTGCAGAAATCAATGCCCTTGATCTCCATCAAAATTTGTTACCACTAAATGAATCATCTTTCTGGTCATCTGAAGCCCTCTGGGAAACGGTTTAGAACGTTAAAATTGCGACTAGCTTGAAAACAAGTTTTGTCACAGAGCGCCAACATGACTGGGAAGCAAACAGCTCTACAACAGCTGTTTGAAAGCGGAACTTGCCAAAGCGTCGCGTAGTCTGAGACCCGTTATTCGAATGATACCTCTATCCAACAACGAAACATTATAGGCTTGCGCACCCATTTCTCAATTCTAGAGGTTATGAGTGTGGCAAGATGGACTGCATTCAGGTAGTCTACCGTATGTCAAACATATACTCAGTCTGTTTTACATCAGTGCAGTAACGTCTTCTGTGTGACTTCTAATTTATTACTTCCACTACGAATACTATCAAACCGCGCTGTGCAACACAATTACCTAGCATTAATGGTTGCCCCAAAACAACCTTTCATTAATGACAGCGGTGGTGGTGAACATTTGGTTGTGGCTGACAGCATGAAAAGCTCAGATCCTCTTTCGATTCGAAATCCGTCGGTACTTCTCAATCTACCCTTAATAACTGTAAACTCTCACTCACAAATACACAGTTCACTATCCATACTTGATCACTGTTGTTGTGGGTTCCGGTCTATCCATTATAGAGAGTTTGAAACTGGCCTTCGCACAATCAGTTGAATCTTTTGAGAAAAAAATCTTGAAAGGACTCTGCTTAGCCTAGAGGTTTCCAGTGGTAATTGAACGAAGCCGGTTGGTATTGCCGTACCCGAAGCACTGCCATTCATGAAGCATCAAAAGTTTCAATGAACCTGACATTAACACAGCATCTGAGTTAGCCACAAATGGAATATTGCCTCCAGTGTAATGTTCCACGCTACTTCAGTTGAAATGTCGTTAAAACATTATTTTCGAATATCACGAGTGTGTACCACAGTGAAGTTAGACAACAGATGAGCCGAAAGATATTCTCAGAATTTTGGCCCGAAATATTTTCCCAAATTTGGTGTTAACTATGTATGTACACATGATTTGTGTGCTGATAGTGCATTTCTAATCCTGTGGATTGAGTGTTTACCCAGTGTAACATCCGTTTGGAATTTCTTGCCACTCTCCGCCTACTCCCCCCTCTTGTGAGTAATATTTTTGACGGCATAATTATGCCCACATGAAGGTCGCCTGGCAATTTTCTGTTCGTGCTCGATCACTGACGGTGGAAAACTCTCTCTGGATGTACCATTTCGAACGTATGTGACATTTCATATCGATTTCATATATCTACTCATATGTGTTTGCTGATATCCATGTATTTTCTATTATAGAAACATCACCGAGCTGTTTGCGGTCGTCCTGTTTGATTTGACCTCGGGGTGTTAAGTTCTAGTTGTATCCAGCTGACCTCTGAAGTAAAACGCAGGGCAGATTCTACACCCAGCAATTTTTGATGATATGATAGCCTTGGTCGCTAGTAACCTGGACGGTGTGGTAAGTCGTCAAAATGTCGTTGTACATTATTCAGCCTTAAATACGCGCAGTGATAGATTGTCTTGTTTAGTTAAAAGGACTTGTACTTATGATATTGCTACTGCTTTTAACAGATATCTTCTTTCGCTCGCTTCGGATATTTGGTTGATGAGATCGGAGTATGTTATGATTCTGAGTGGTTTCCACATTTTCTAGTGTCCCTACACGAAAGATTGTTGACAAGTCGCGTCCACTTGCGGGTTCGCCTCAATCTTACTTCCTGTGTGTGATGGCTCCATAAATACATAAATGAAGTGGTTGACTAACTTCAGCTCTACAGCTAGTTTTGGCGCAGTAGTAATAACACCCGAACTAAGCAAATCAGCTATTTCTCTCTCGAGTGCAATTGCACATTTTATTGTCAACGTTGTAACAAAATAACAGTATTGAGAAATTTGTTTGGTGACAGTCACCACATCCGCAACGGTCTAAATGAGAGTCAGGATTGTTATAGTTTCTACGCCGCTCATTTCTGCGGCGTTCACACGGTCGTACCCGTGGTAGTTCGTTCTCAACATCATCTTAAGCCGAAGGACTTGAACCTGGAATAGATACAGAAACGTCTGTATTAGAAATCTGCACTGCAGTCATAGAAAGGGGTAAACTATAGACAAGTTATTGGGTGTGTCCAGAGTGGACAGATCCATCGTCCACGTGAAGAACGCAACACGTTCGAGCACCCAGGTTATTGATCCAAATTCTTCGTGATGACTGGATCCCACTGTTCACGACGACATACACCTCCACCTGATTCCAAACCGAACATGCTTTTCCAGAGAATACAATGTTTGGCTAGCTCGGCCGGACTGCTTCCAATTGATGAGTGGCCAACATTTCAAAACTGCATTAATGTGTTATGCACATCATTCTCTGACTCTTCACAATTAGATGGATTGATGGGTTTGATCGCGCTTTTCGAGATACGGACGACATTCTCAGTGGCACCGTTGGACTGCGGATGTCTCGGTGCGGCGGGCAGTTGTCCACACTCTACTTTTCTCAACCAGCTTTTAGACTTCTGTGCAGCAAAACGAGTGTCATTGGCAGCATACACGGTACGCCTTCCCGAGTGAACGTTTTTCATAATTCAATTTGAGTGAAGTCCGCGGTTGCTGACGACACGAACTAAACTTCCGGCAAACTCGAATATGAATCAAGGATTATTCTAGAATGGGCCACAATAGTCGGCATATATTCGTTACCAAACCTCTGAGTTCATTGGCCAGGGTGTTCATTTAGATGGCTGCGATTGGGCTTTGTGTACACAATGAGCACAGCATTTGATTCGGTCACCAACAAGTCAGAAGTGGCCAGTGAGTTAATCTTCTCACTTCCCAAACGACCGGAGTGTAAGTCATTCAGCACAATGGACCGTAATGTATGAGGAATAATTCTAAAACCAAGGTTCAACAATCCGCTGGGAGTAACAGTGATTTCATCTCGACGTTTGTAGACCTCAGAAATTTTTTTGAACACCGCAATTAAAGCTATCACATAATGAGGTGGAAGTTGCATGGCAGTATTTTCGAGTGTCACGGATCAAATTGGAACAAGAAACTGGGTCAGTAAACAATCCTTTCTGGAGTCGGCATACCGAGATAAATAGTCCGCATGATGATTGTATCCTACATTGCGAGGTTGGACGTTATAAGAGTACGTAGTCAACGCAACACCACGTCGCAAACCACTACTACGGAAAACTTAGCAAGGAAGTTGTTAAAAGTGTAAGTGAATTTAAGGGCCTCATGGTCAGTGACTATAATGAAATAAACATCGAACAAGTACCTGTGAATTCTGGTGATCACTTAGTAAACCGCCAATTCTTCTTCCCGTGTTTACACATATCTACAATCTGCTAAACTGATGCATCTGAACACGCAAATAACAGGATGATCCTCTAGTTCTAGTATAGCCACAATACCCGTTGGGGACATATGCTGTTGGTAACATCAGAGAAAACATGCTTAGTACTGTATTGAAAGACAGAAAATTTAACCGAACGCTGAAAGTTCGTTCAAGTAAGTCAGTCCAAGCGAAACTATTTTAAGAAAGAAGGTTGAATGAAGGATTTGCCTTATCAGGGGACCTAGGTGTAAATCGAGAACAGCATTGAATAGAACAAACCAAAGAACGAAATTCATTGAAAGTCTTTGAAGTGGATGCCCTATATAGAACTGATAAACGATCATGATCGGGACGATAACCATTCCTAATCGATGAGAAACCCTAAACATTAAAAGTTGGAGGCATTAAAAATGCATTTGGAAGACATACCAGCAACATTTGAAGAGCGAAAACACAGGACATACAATCGTTAATCGTGAATATGCACGGTTGAGCATGTGCGACAATATCATCCTGGTAAGTGGGAAAACTCTCCCGACTGGTTAAAATGGGGTTCACAACATCTTGAAATGTAGCAAGCAATATATCCAGACCAAAGAGCATAAATTTATACCGAAACATTCGGAAAAGAGTATTGATGACTTTCAGGGTACTGAAAAATTTCTCTAATGGAATCCGTAGCTTTTGAAAATATTTCGAGCCACGAAATTAATGCGGAATTTTCTCTGGTTCAACGGTGTAATGGAAGAACAATAATGAGACATGAGTTTAGTAGAAATCACCACACTGTGTACTTCAGGTTTATCCAGAAAATGTATAGCCTCTTTTTTCTTATCAGTATTTCGAACAGGTTTACGTGGACTGATGCTTGTGAAATTAGGTAGCGCCATTAACTACAACTTCTAGTCACAAATGGCGTTCTACAATCAATTACTTCGAAGCTCACATGTGCCGTCATCAAGGATCCGTCCTCTACTTGCATAGACGGTATAGTAAAACACGATGAATAGCCGTTTTAGTGTGATTCGTCCGAGAGAAGGTGTTCAGCCACAGAATGAAATATCGCCTGGGACTCATTTTCACAAATAGCCATTTGTTACGTATTTTACTATTATATTTGATCACAAGATATCAAGGTTTTTCATTTCTCAGATAGATCGCTGACCACATTCTCGGAAGTCCTGGTTTTACGACGGAACACCGCTCCCTCAGCATACTATTATGACATTCAGAATTGATTGTCCAGGTATATACCGTAGGTCGACCGTCTATTCCGATGCAATTTCTGTGCAGAGACCAGAAATTGTGACCGCGTTTCAGCCCAACCGCTCCCAGTGGGTCCAATTAATCTGATTTCCGGCACGAGAAGATATTTCTGTTCTATTGTGTTGGCTGAAATTAATGGTGAAATGCAACTACAACACCACCCATTGCGAATAACGTTCACATGGTCACAAGTTTTTTGTACTTCCTACAAATCGTATTTCCCTGTGATGAACGTTTTGGCCATGTTGGTACGGAAAACAGAGCTTTCAGCATTTTTCATACGCTGGGGTCCAAGGATTGATGTCAGCCTTGTTCGAATTGCACTTGTTTGTATCATCTGATTATGTGAAAATCCCCTCAGATCATCTGAATGTCATGTAAAGTTTCTCAGCAGGTGCAAGCGGATTGCTGTGGTCTATTCCTAGTCATACCTAAATCATATTTACGCTGGTCAGGAACCTGTTTCGGGATTTCACTGTTTCCCGATTCTACGCTCAGTGCGATTCGGGGACTTCCTGTAATGAGTGTCACTAAACTAACTCTTCATTACCGTCGTCTTATTACATTGTCAGTAAAAAGATTTACAATTGCGCATGAGGCAAATACTTGATTTACTCAGTTCGAGGTGTTATTACCACAACGTGGAAACTAGCCCTGGAATACACCTAATTCAATTACTCCCTCTCTATGCTTCTGGAACCACCACACTTTCAGCAAGAGTTCTTCGTATAAGTGTTACCGATCATAGCATTCATTGTACCTTGCAAAGGGTGGAAATATGATATAGTGTATTGAGTTACTGATATCTTTTGACTGCACATAGATATGCCTAATCAAATGGAGTGGCTGGGGACCTCGTAAACAATCCGACTAGCGCAATAACCTTTGAAATAGATCCACTTCTGTTCATCGCAAGAAAGGTATTGATACCATCTTGATATCATGCAGAGGTGTCGCCCACATACTAGCTGAAGAAAGTCCACTTGAACCATCCATGTAGTGTGTATTAATAGTCAGCATGGTTAGTGTAAAATCGGTCGAAGTTATTTTTATCGTGAAAACCATATTTCACTTTCTACAGGAGTAGTACTGCATAGCCTTTGTACCGGTATCTGCCGAATACCCACCTTAACTGAGGTTCTATTCAGCAGAGACATGTTGAACGAGTTGTATGTAATTATCTTGACACCAAACATCTGCAGCGTAATAGTAAGCATCCGATTCGTACATCCGTTCCAGACTTAGATCTACTTAATGACGAAGTAACAGTGAAGGAAACCACCAGGCTCAATGAGTCTCATAGGGTAAAACGATCTTATGAACAGTAAGGTGGAGAGGCTATCAGACGACATTAAGATGGGTAAATCGTGTGGTTCAGGCGTGAACGCTGTCCATATTATCTAGGCTAAAGTGAAAAACTGCCGTTATGCATACCTCGAAACTGGACGCACTTAATATATAGGCTAAGCTCTTTAGGAAGAAGGAGGCTTTAACGCAGTGTGGTGGTTCAATGGCGGCTGAAGTATATAGGAAGATTAATTTGCTTGGAGAGCTGCGAGATGCTAATGGGGAAACCCCCGGTAAGAAATCTTCATGACGAATAGAAGGTGTAGTTCTTGGAATTAGGACCTGATTGTCCGATTAAGTGTTATTAACGGAGGGAGCATAGTTTTGACACCGGAATTGTGGTTCGGATGTATATATCGTAATACAGATCTTTACACTTAGCTTCCTGATCATTTTGTCAAGCATTCTGGTCGTAAAGGTTGACATTTACGAAAATACGCAGTGCTTGTTAACAATATCTGCATATCAACCAGCTGGCTAGAGGTTGCTTGATAGACTCTGGTTGTTCGGGGGAGCGTTATACACTATTAAATCGGGCTACTTTTATCTAAGTTAGGGCGAACAAAGGCTATAGTGACGTATCGTTGGGCAATGCTCACGGCGCTTTCTCGAAGGTTACTCTTGTGAGTGCCAGCAAAAATGAATTGTTGCATTGTGTATGCCCTAACAGACAACGAATCTTTATAGGACCACCACCAGCGTCCCCGAAATCCTAAATCCCCACGAAACCAAGGTTGCTACACTGGTACCACTGGTAGTGACTCGTGATAGTGTGGCTTCTCTTAAGATCCCGGCTGCAACCGTGTTTCCTTGCTTGTCTGTTCTGTACGCACGACTCTGTGTACGTCTGCTATAAGAGACCTGATACGAACTTAGTGCCACTATTCTAAGCCGTGCAGATAATTGTACGCAGCGAATGTTCGCTCTTTATCTAAAGACCCGTCTTTTGTTCCACTCATCGACGTCAGTTAACCTGGACTTCTTCGGGCGTTGTTTAACGCACGTGGAGTTTCTAAGAACTTTTCACCTGGCACGCTTTTGATGGGCTGGAGCTCACCTCGTGATCCTTTCCTTTCTTCTATTGGTTGCTGCCGTTGTTCCCAGATTAGGCTAGAACCAAATACTTACCAAAAATTTCATCAGTAACTTACCATATTCCTGAATATTACTGGAAATACATGGTTTGCTCCCAAACTCTGTAGTGTTCTTTTAGTTCGGGGTCTGTTGGGACTACATTTCGAGTGCTCTTCAGGGAAGGCATTTTAACTTGTTAAGGGCGAAGGTCAAGTACATACCCATCTGTCAACTGCACGCGATGGATATCCACGTTGTTCTTCTCATGCAAACTTATCACAATCAACTTGTTTTCGGTGTCGCAGTTTTGTTTGTGGCTGTGTAATGAATCCGCGCCACCTTCAATTCTGCAGACTACATTCTCTAGAATAGCAGTGATTCACCGATTACCGTTTGGAGCGCGACCCAAACAATCTGACGTTTGTTCGAACTCCGAAGGTCAATTGGAGTCTCCGCTGACATTCGTTCTGTTTGGCTGCTTTCATGTGGTTGTGATAAAGGTTGCCTCAAGTCCCCCTCCCTAGAGCCTTGACTTGTTGCACTGAAGTCTGCTTGCTGTATGGTGAGTAACTCACTAAGCAGAGTTTGCGGGGAGACGCGCCGTGTTCTTGCTAAGACTAGTGAATCGCGTTAGCAAAAGATGGGATTAACTTCCGGCGCACGAACCAAAGAGGAAGAAAGTGGCTTATAGATCGAGCTGACAACACCGTGTACAAATGGACTTGCTCAGTCAGATATAACATCCAACCACCTCTTAGTTACTCGAACAGGTCCCGAAAAGATGGAAATCCAGCAATATGAGGAACAAGTAGAATCGTTTCTACTGATGATTTGAGGCGATACACAAGAAAACGTAAAAAATCTCTGCATTTCTTCAAACGAAGGCAGAATCTATGGGAGTGTGGTGATAATCATTACTTCCTTCAGCGATAGATTGAACTGTATAAAGAACATGTGAGCTGGTTCGGTTCTCGACAGTCAAAAAACGAAACAAATATGTCCAATGAAAATGTGTGACAGACTCTCAACTACACCACTTGCCAGTGACCAGAATATTCAACCTTTAATTCCTCGATTTGTCGTTGCTTGTTAACAAGTACGGTGATTGCCACTATTTCTATTTCCCGTTATTGTTAACTTGTATCTTCGCTGATGATACTACATACGATTACGCGGGAGAGGTTATATTCGAGGTACTCACATTCAGGGCTTTACTCCCATTGCGTCGGAACTAGCACCGGGCTTGACTTAAGTCAGTTACCGCAGTTCTGTATTATTAGAACTCCCACGAAAAGCCAACATCATAACAACACATTCAGTAACTTAAGACTTCGGTGAGTTGGCGTTCCGTTACGTGCTTGCACAATAATAAAATCAGCGACGGAATTTGGTGAACAAGGCCCAACTGGTTAACTTTACGAGACATGCTCAGCAATATCTAGAAATCGCGAACTGTTACTAAGAATTTCTATTTCATACTTAACTTTATTCTACTCACAAGTTTTTAAGTAATATGCCTGCGTCTCCGAATTTAACGTGACTCGTCTGTTTGAAATGTTCACACTTAATCATAACCGTTTGATACGCCGAAATTTATTTCATTTCCATGAACTATATATCGGACGTAAACAAACGAAGTGTATCCGACTTTTCTACTTATATTCCGATTCTTACCATAGTGTACCACATTTGTTTATATGAGCATATGTTGTCACCACATATTTTACCGCTAGAATTGACCGAAAGTTTCCGCAAAATTGTTAAATGCGTTTGTAAACCTGGTCTTAAGTTACCGTACATTTGAATCACTCATTATTGAAATTTTGGAATCATGTTCGACGTCAGTATGCATAGTTACGTATAAGCTTCTCCGTGTTTATTTTAAGATACATATACATATACATCCAGGTCACAACGTGCGTAAGACTAGGCCACTAAAATGCATAATCCGGCTTTCCCGTTGATTTGATGGTTATCATGAAAGTTGTTGCACTAAGGCCTCATTGCTTCAGTTTAGAGACCACTTTTCCCACCAATGTACCCAAATTGAGCGGACATTAACACGACTTTAGTATACAGATGAACCACGTGTTTTGGAGAAATCCTCACATACACAAACTTCATAATGGTCACTGGCATAATCAGCAAATATCCGAACTGAAGTGTGTTTCCTTTAACGAAACCAAACTCTAGCCCACTGGCAATGTACAGCGTGTCGGCTCACCTTGGGTCTTGTTGGTCCCATTGAGAAGCTATTGATTTTGCTGGACGAGACTACCGCCGCGAACGATTGAGGTTAGCCTTCTGTGACTATTGATGCATTTCGTTAATAGTACAGTATAAATTGTTGGATCCAATCTTTTTCTCACTTTGGGGGTCCGTTTTTAGGGCTGCCCGTAACTCAACGATCAGACGTGTATCGTTAGAGTACTCAATCAGACCAAGCTTGGAATTTGCTGATGCCAAGGAATTCCGACCTCATGGAACCCAAGGAAGACTCCGGATGACAGGCGAGCTCGCTGTTCTGTAGATGCTGTCTCAGTTTCTGGCTCAAGTCATGGTCGTAGATCCACACTCCATCTAAAGAGTTTGCAGGCTAAATCTACGTTGTTGCTGGCTGAGCTTAAGGAACGAGAAGTCAGCGGAAGTCACATTCGAGCGTAAGCTGGCCCAGACGAGAAAGGAAGTTGAGAAGGCTAGGTTGTTGCTTGACCCAACCTAAAGATGAGGATGCTCAGGCTGACGTTGGCCTCGGGCAAGAGCATTCAGTTGATCGTGATGCTAAAGTGAAGCAGTATTTAGAGAACGAGAACGTGAGGCTGGCTCTAGAATTTAGACCAGTACAGCTCGATGAGCATCTTATCCCAATCCATCCGTCGTATTCTGTTCTGTCGACAGCCGCTAGTCTTGGCCTTCCTAAGGTTGAGTTATGCTCGGTTGATGGTGACCCCACATTACTGGGAGTTCGTTCGACAATTTGAGTGGTATTTCGAAGGGAAGGTATCAGATGACGGTCAACGGCTGTTGTACTTGTTACATTATTGTAGAGGTCATGCAAGAGAAACCACTGAGGAGTGCGTCATGCTTTCGCCAACCTCTTCCTATCGCTGAGCGCGCGAAATACCGATTGATTTGTACGGGCGGCCGTACCATGTTGCTCGTTCCCTCATTCATGGGTTGTTGCCTACGTGAAGGACTGTACACAGTACAGCAAATGCTCTTTCCAAGTTATCAATAAAGATGCAGAGCTGTCAGATAGCCTAAACTCAAATGAACTACCTCTCTGATTTGGAGTCTGTAACCAACTCGGAGAGAATTGTTAGATCGCTGCCAGTTAACATGCAATACAAATGGGCAGAGGTCATGGACCGTGCACTGGCGTTTGGTCAGGAGCCTGCTTTTGAACAACTTCGTGAGTTTACTTCACGGAATGCTCGAATTGCTCGTATTAGGTTTGGCCCGGTTACCTACAACAGCGACCACAAAATCACCAAATCCGCTGCGACGTATGGCTCAAACAAGTTGGACTCACCGAGGGATACCAGCAGACAGGCAAGGGCCTCAACTAAACAGTGTTTATCGCCCTCTGCGAATAACGGTCTCCTGTGTAATAAGATTCACGAGTTAGAACGCTGCCATGAATTCTGTTCAGTGAACGTCGAGCAGAGATGGGAGACCGTTCGGCGAAAAGGCGGATGTTTTATCTGCCTTAAGCCCTCCCACGTAGCTATCCAGTGCAAGCGTAGGTTGAGGTGCACCATAGATGGGTGTATTGGTTGGCATAATGGCTTGCTACACTTGAACTTCAATGACCCTGGGACGGCTACTTTGGTGCATCAAGACTCTTGCTGTGCAGCCAGTTGTTCAGGCAAACAGGTTCGCTTAGGTATCATCCCGGTGCTCTCTGGAACCTTTACTACCTACGCGTTTGTGGACAACGGGTCAGACACCACCCTAGTAAAAAAAGAACTTGCAAGATCGTCTAGGTATCTCGGGTACTACTTCGGCTCTATCCATTACAACAGTCAATGGAATTAAAGCAACATATTGCATGAGCGCCAAGTTAAATCTGAGGTCCTCAGATGGAGATGAGACAGTTACCATCGATAACGCTTACTCCGTTGATGAATCGCCCATGAGGCCTATCTATTCCATCCAGAGAGAAGCCAGTAGGTGGACGCACTTGCTGGACGGTACATTTAGTGAAATTGAGGGCGGTGAGGTTACTATTCTTCTCGGTTGTGGCGTGACCGAGGCGCACTTGGTCCTAGACCAAAGGCTGGGGGGACGTAGACAGCCATACGCAGTGAGGACCCTGTTCGGCTGGATTTCGCGCGGACCTTTGATCAGTGAATGCCAGGCTAAGGCGTCTGTCAACTGGCTTTCGCAGTATGTTCCTACGTTAGGAGATCAGATTCGTGCCTTATATGATACTGAGTTCACTGATATGTTCCCGATTGGTCCCATACTCTCTAGAGAGGATTCGATGGCCTTATCACTAGTACAGTCATCCGCGCTGGACGCAAACGGGCATAATGAAGTGCCTCTTCCTTGGAAGGATGAGCACCTCCCCTTCCCTAACAACTACAAAGTGGTTCAGAAACGTTTGTCGTACTTGAAGAGGAGATTTAACCGTGATGGAGATACGTTCTCGAAGTACGCGAAGGTGATACAACGTCACATTGAACGTGGGTATGTTGAAAGGGTCCCCCAAGCTCATCTCGATCCAAGCTACCCGCATCGGCTGTACTTGCCACACCACTCTGTACTAAACTCTAATAAACCAAGGAAGCTCAGAGTAGTCTTTGATTGCGCGGCTAAATACCAGGGGCTGTCCCTGAATGGCAGGCTGTATCAAGGCCCTGACTTGACTACAAATCTGGTGAGCGTAGTGCTACGATTCCGCGCGCAGAAAGTGGCAGTGCCAGCGGATATCAGAGATGTGTTTCTACAAGTACGCATCCCTGTTCGAGATCTGGGTGTGTTCCGATTTCTGCGGTGGCCCGAACATGACATCACAAGAGATCCAGTAGATTACCAAGTGGCTTCCCATCCTGTCGGCGCTACCTCCCCCCCTTCTGCGTTAGTTATGCATTACGACGTACCTCTGAGGACTGTGAGTCGATGTATGAAAACTACATTCGCGGATCAGTTCGGACGAATTATTATGTTGATGATTGTCTAGTGTCGGTCTCCAACGCGAGTACAGCAGAACACTACGTGAGAGAGGTTTGTGACATGTTGACAAGAGGAGGCTTCCGACTGCGAACCTGGGTTTCGAACGACCACGAGATGCTAGCATCAATACTGACCTCAGAGCTCCCACCCTCCCCAGTGGATATTGCAGCCAAATCCCTATCATTACAACTAACTCTCGGTATCCAATGGGACGCTGAAACGGATGAATTTCGCTTGGACCTTCAGCTCCCGGACAGGGCGGAGACTAGGAGAGGGATGCTAACCTGTGTATCTTCGCTACACGACCCTTTGGGCTTTGTATCGCCGTGGCTACTACCAGGCAAACGTTCGCTTCAGAAGCTGTGCAAGAGTCGTCTCGGATAGGACTAACCGTTGCGTCTAGGAGATTGCAAAAGGTAGCAACCTTGGTTGTCAAGCTTAAACGCTCTCGATGACCTCCGAGTTCCACGCTGCATGCTGTTTTCTCATGTTATTGTTACAGTGCCATTCGAACTGCATACATTTTGTGATGCCTCGGAAGAGGATTATGGGGCAGTAGCCCATGGATGCTACACCTCAAATGAAGGTACCAGGAATAGTGCATTACTGTTTAGCAAGGCTAGATTTGCACCATTCAAAGCGGTGACTATCCTGTGACCCGAATTAGTCGCAGCAGTCCTTGCCGTGAGGTAACATGGAATCATCGTTAACACCTTGGGTCAAATGTTCCGATGTTTTTATTTTTGAAATTATTCCATGGTCGTCCTCTATTATATACACAATGTGTCTACTCGGTTCTGCACGTTTGTGGCTAACCGCCCTTCTCTGATCCATCAGTCGTCGACACCCAAACAATGGAGACACATGAGATCCGAGGAAAATCCTGCTGACAGCTTCGCGCGGTTTGACGGGCGGCCCAGTAAGAAACAAGTGGTTGAAAGGCCCTGAATTATTGAGTTAGCCTTGCAGGTCATGGCCTCCGAAACCCAACACCGTAGATGAGCCCAACGACATTGAACTAGGGAAGACGCCGGCTCATGTTAACTTTGTCGTTCAAACAATCGGTCTGCATAACCTTATTATTAGATATTCAAGTTGGACTCGATTGCTTAGAGCCGTGGTATGGCTTACTCGGTTCAAGTGCTACATTATGGAACTCCATGGCGGGCGCTCGCAATTGACTTTGAAAGCTGGCCCCTCAGTTTAAGGGAGATCAAAGCGACAGAAGTAGATTTGATTAGATCAGTACAATCAGATTGACTCCCCCGAGGAAGTAGCCCTGCTGTCCAGGCTGTCTAGCTGTGATATCCTCTGTTCTCTCCCAAAGAAGCTGCTTGAAGAAATTGTTCTGTCATGATTGAAGGAGTTATACAGGTCGGAGGTCGATTGGCGCTATCAGCCTACAGTTTCGAGAACATGCACCCCATAATTTTGCCTATGCACCATCACATCGTTGATCTTATTATAAGATATCACGAGGTCGAAGGTCATTCCGGAAGGTCTCATGAGTTGTCTTCGCTAAGGAGCCACTTCTGGATCACACGGGGTGGAGCAGCGGTCAAGCGAGTCATTGGATCCTGTCTAGCATTCCGTTGTCGTTGTGTTTCAGTCGGTAAGCAGCTAATGGCCCCTCTACCATCTGTTATGGTTAACCCAGCGTGGCATCCGTTCACAAACGTTGGGTTGGATTATTTTGGACCCTTTTTGTGAAGAGGGGCGGGGCTTCCGAAAAACGGTATGGATGTGCATTCACGTGCCTACAGTCCCGAGCAGTGCATATCGAATTGGCCCGCACGTTGAGTACTGACTCGGTTATGATGGCCCTGTCACAATGCATCGGACGTAGAGGTAGGCCTGAGGCAATTTTTTCTGATAACAGTACCAATTTTGTAACCGCTGACAAAGAGGTTAGAGGCTGGGTCCGCACCTTAGGTAGCGGGTACGTCAATGACAAGCTCTTACAAAAGGGAATTCAGTGGCTCTTCAACTCACCGTATGCTAGTCATCGGGGTGAAGTATGGGAGCGATTGATTCGATCTGTCAGATGTATTTTGTGCGCAATCTGCCGAGAGCAACGAACCGATGACGAAACCCTTCTAACTTCATTGGCTGCAGTAGAGCGCAATTTAAACAACAGACCATTGGCTCCCGTTGCCCCAGACGACCCTGACAACACCGCTCTAACCCCGAATGATTCACTTCTCTTGAGGAGCAATGCAGGGTTGACCCCAGAATACAGTCTGGCAGACAGGTACACTAGGTGTTAAAGACAAGCAAATAACATGGTAACTACCTTTTGGAACAGAGAGTCCCTAGAGTATGTCATCGTTGCAAGTGCACCAGAGGTGGTTGAAAGGCAACGTAATTTCCAGGTCAGCAACGTTGTTCTTGTTGTATCCGATGGACTGACTATGGACCAATGGCTCCTGGGACAACTAACGAAGTAGACGCGGACGAACTAGTCCGCGTTGCGAAGGCTAGCGCTCTTTTCGGACGTCTTGAAAGGCGTGTCTGGAAGAATCACAGCCTAAAGATGGCCACGAAGCTGTGTGCCTATCGCTCAATGGTGCTGTCTATACTGCTGTACGGCAGTGAAACGTGGACACTGTATCAGCGGAACGTGAGCTATTTGAGCCGTTCCCATGTTCAGTGTCTGAGGCGCATCTTGGGTATTCGGTGGTTGGATATGAGTCCGAACACTGAGGTACTGCGGCGAGCGGACATGGACGGGATGGAAGCCACGTTGGTGCTGAACCAGCTCCGTTGGCTCGGTCACTTCCGTCGGATGGGCGATGACCGAATCCCGGAACAGTTACTGTACGGACAAGTGAAGTCAGGTAAGCGAAATCCCGGTGGCCAGAAGCGGAGGTACCAGGATGTCGTGCGGGTAAGTCTTTCACGTTGTAACATTGCTTTTAGATGTCGGGGAGATTTGGCGTTGATTTGGCGTTGGCCTGGAGGAATACGGTTCGGGCGGGCGTCCGAAAGTTCAACGAGCAACCATTGCGTGGTCGCGAGCGGAAGCGTGCGGTACGCAAGGGAACCATCGGTGCCACAGGTCGTGGTGACGTGACTATATGGCGTTGCGATGTGTGCGGCCGCGAATGCGCTGGCCGTTTGGGGCTAGTAGGTCACCAACGTACTCATAGTACCATGTCGGCGAAGAGGCGGCGAGTACGCTAGGCTCAGGTGGGTCATATCGGTATATTCATTCTACTTCTGTTGATGACTGCATCGGCCAACATCCTGGTCGTTGACAATTAATCTGCTTTTCTTTTCAGAAACCTGGGTGTCTGCAATCTCCTACCCTTCTTTTCTTCAGTTTTGTTGGTGTACTGTATGAAGAATGGTCTGTCTGATTTTTCGTAGTTCAATGAGAATTTCGCTTTTCATCCCTATCTTCTTTGGGATGCACTAACCTGCACTCCTATACTGCAACGCTTCTTGTATTACACTTCAAAAATCTTTCTTCTCAGTGTAGATCTCGTCATTGCAGCCTCTCTCTGTTTAGTTTCCGAGAGATAAGAGTTTCCTTTCCTTATTAGCCAATCAAGTGGCTAACCAGCATTGGCCGGCTGGACACAAAGGCCCCACTGGCACACCTCCCAGTCTTATTCCTTCGGGTTTACACTGGATATGTGTTGTGTTGGTGGAACTGCAATTGGTGCAGCGCAAGCCAATTGCAGTGATGGCTAAGCGCAGGCGTCCTTTGGCTTCGGTCACTGTGACAGGCTAATCCGAATCGGATGCCGCCAACTGTACCATGTATGAACTACAGATAGATAGGGAGCCAGAACTGTACAGCGCTACCAGCGATCTGCCAGATGCAGACGAATTTTGGTGGGCGCTGTAAATTTGTTGATCCACGAACTCACTAACCTGACACTCGTTCTTACTACCTCATCCACCCCATTTTGTTTTATTGAACTTTGCTGGTCCTGTTGAGAAACTACTGATTTTGCTGGACAGGACTATCGATGCGAACGATTGAGGTTTGCCTTTTGTAATTATTGATGCATTTCGTTGATAGTACCGTAGAAATTGTTCGATCCAATCTTGTTCTCATTCTGGGGATCCGTTTTTGGGCTACCCGTAACTCAACGATCAAACGTGAATTGTTAAATAAAGTGTTCACCGATTACAGCAATAGAGGTTTTCATAGTGCTGGGAGATCAAATGAACAGAGTTGACATCTACTTGAACTTCTTTCTATGCTGGGGATTTCTTTCAAGACGTAGTGGAAGCGGGACTACCTTAGCATGACCGGGTGTGACTTATTTGCAAGAATACCTCTGCATCACAATGGGGACGTGTGTCTTCTTGGATGACCCCAGCCGATATAGAATTGCGGGGTGCTTTGCCTTCATCTCCACATGAGGTGGCTCACTGTCTTCAGGAACCGGAATTCTGAGGCTTTCAGAGTGCAGCTAACAAAAATCAGCATTTTCTACTGCATTGACGGATGAGAACTGCCAAATTGGACTTGTTCTGACTGTTGAGATGGTGCATGCCGTTAATCCCGTCACTTTACCGTCACAGATCACAATCACAGGGCTTATAGTCAAACATTACCACGAGATGGAAGGTCATGCGGGTGCGACACGTGTAGCTGCATCTATACGGACGAGATTTTTGTTGCTAAAGAGGATGAGAACTGTCAGGCATGTGACTGATAAGCATCACAGGTGCAACTTTCCCATTATAAACCGTGTGAGCAGCTCATGGTCCCATTATCGATAAGTAGGGCGACTGCTGATGAACATTCAGTCCACTGTACTTGGATGGACTAGTTTGATTCGTTCAAGGTTAAAATAGATAGAGGCGAACACAAACGTTACGATCCTGTGTGTACCTGTTTTCAGCCTCGTGGTATCCATGTGAAGGCTGCCCCTTCACTGTCAACTGTTTCAGCCATGATGACACTTACTGAGCTTCTGGGTAGACGAAATGCTGCGGAAGTCATATGTAGTGACAACAGTACCAACAATCTAGCAGCGGGTTCAGAGTTGAAGAAGAAACTACAGGCTTTGAATCAAGCAACTATTGCTGCTTGTTTGCTAACTCGTGAATATGACTGGCATTTTTACCCATCCAAAACCAGCCGTGGAGGTAGGATATGGAAAGGTTGATAAGAGCCAGCCAACGTGCACTTTCTTTCACCACTCACCTGCAGGTCATGAATGAGGAGGCGTTGCTTGATCCTACTCTTGAAATGGCACGAATAATCAACAATCGTACGCTCCTGCCCATCAACGATGATCCCCAAAATCTGAAGGGACTAATAGCGAATAATCTGTTATTACTTCGGTCGAACTGGACTTCCCTAAATGGTGTGGTTAGATTATTACAGCGTTATACTTTGGCCTAGAGACAAGCTCACCATCTCGCTTGCACACTCTGGAAACAGTAGCGATGCGAATGCCTGACGGGGTTGTAGGCTATTCATAAATGCTGCGTTGCTTCACGTGATTTGCGGGTAGGGAAGTCGTACTATTTTTTGACACACTAACTCTGCGGGGTTTTTGGCCGAGGTGCATAAGAACGGATACATTCACAGAATACTACAATAGTGTAAAGCAAATATTTGTGGAAACACAGCAGAATGTAAAGCTTGACATCAGGTCAGTGTCTCCCGGAAGGGTGTGACAGAAGGTAAGTGTGGTACTTGGGCGCTTGTCCCAGAATTCTCAGTGAACTACCCTCCGATGGCCTTCTTGGGCTTGTATAGAAAACCCAGGTGACTTTCGGGTGTGGCGGTGAATCTGTTAACATCCGTTTAGTACTACTGCCCTCTTTTGTTTGGTGTGATGCAGAGTGATGGATTCGTTGAGGCGTGCTTAGTTTGCTTGTAAAGAGCTTATCCCAAAGTTGCCTTCATTAGTCTTTGCTGCGTGCAGTGGAATGTCGTGATGAGTTATGTACCGTAACTGCATACAGAGCATTTGCCAACCCCTTTTTATTACAAACCTTGTTTGTCTATCGAAATCTTCCCTCTTGGAATTGCCTGACACGCTGTTACCTTCATCTGCACCCGGTTATTCTTCGTGCTCATTTTCAGTTAACTAGCAGCTACTTGTGTTCGGTTACCGCGTTTTGAACACCCTTCTGTTCTGAACAAGGTTTACTGAAATTGTCCGTTAGACGTTACACAATGGATTATCACAAATAGCCAGCAGCGATCTGACAGTAGGGATTCCGCAACTGCAAACCTCTGGTGGATTTGCAAGTACTGGTGCAGAGGCGGCCAGGAGCCCCAGCAGACAGTACATACATATGTGTAACTGTATATAATGAACGACTTTTGGGCGCATATATGTGCCGCAAACCTCACCATTGCCGGTCATGTAAAAATTAAGGAAGCCAGTATCCTACAAATCCACCAGCACAACCCTAACGGCCCTTATCGTCCTGAAAATCTGTCTCACAGAATTAGCATGACCGCTTACAACCACGTTAACCTCGAAAGGTAGATGTAGTGGTGCCCCAGCAAACAGTCGGTCAACAACGTTACCTTCAGTAGTCTTTCTAGTGACGGGTGGTTTATTAGGTGGCTCTCTCCGGACTATGATTGAAGACTTCCAACTCATCATCAAGGAGCTGCACAGCTTTCATAATGGATACCCATGACTTCTTCTAGGTGATCAACACATCCCAACTATTTAAGACTCACGACGCAATCCACGGGTGTACGTACCCACCAAAAGTCTTAGAATACATTATGCACGTCGTGCGGAGCAAACTGATTAAGTACAGTACAGCATGAACGTGGGCGACCTGCCACAAGGTAACTAACCCGACTTAACTTCACACCGACTGAAACGAATGCGCCCACACGAATATAACAAAGGCAGAATGAAACAAATTTATTTACGTCTTGAAGCGCAGTGGAAAAACAAAGCGTTACAGAACACAGGAATTTGCATTCTTCAGTTGACGGTGGTTGAGAACCACACTGTAACACTTCTATCGCCGTCGGAATGAAGAAATCTTCAAAGATATTGTCAGTAGTCACGATCATTAAGCGCGACCTGCTACCTCCTAAGGTCGTCTGCAAACACCAGTAAAAGCAGGTTCGGATGATTAGAGGTGCTTTGATATGCGACGATTAAAGCGGACGGTCCAAAACCAGTTTTTTGTCTCCTCAATCATTGTCACCCACCAGGGAGAAATGATCGCGTCTGCACGACAAGATTGTTCCCTGCTCAACAGAGGCTGAGGTGTTAGTGGCACGTACAGTGGAACCACCGGCGCCAACCTGAGAGACGTCATCCAATCCGTTCATCCAATGCAAGGTACTCCTGTTATTTATTTACTTGCTGAATTCCGTGATTTATACCCAAGTGAATACTCAGTTTCACAAAAGATCAATAATACTTGATGATTATAATTAGATATTTTCGAAAGTACCTGTGAGATCTTTTGGATCGTTGAATGACAATAACAACGCTTGTTAGTAAACAAACTATGGTGAGACGTCTCTCATTTGTAGATCAGAGGGTTGAATATCTCCGGTGTTCACCGCGTTGGATATATTGTTGTGATGACTACTGCGGTGTGGACAGCAGTTTTTCACGTTCAAGAGAAGCGGGCAATACTGACTGATTGGCTGAATTGGGACTGGTTCTGCGTAGTAGCGCAGAGAGTCTGGTAACGTCCCCTGAACTCTCGGTAGTCTTCCATAAAATATTGGCGTTAAAATTTCTCAGTCAGCTTCTTTATATACGTAAGTGAGGTGAAAACTCCGAAGAAGCTACTGTTGTGTCAAGACTCAATGAAATGGCACGTTGAGTTTCCAGATAATATACAAAAATCGGCATGTTTCACGAGACCTGAAGTCATCGCTTACACCATTTCCAAGTTGGACAACCAAACGGATATTTCAGAATTAGACGCACTACTTCTGCTGGTCAGCAGCGTGCTATAGAGTTGATGAAACACTCCAGATGTACGCGTGAAATGAAGCGATGTGTTGGAAACTAGTTCGGAACTAAGGTGGTTTCTGATGATTCAAGCAAACTTCGAAAGAAGCGTGTTAAGATGGACTCTCGTAGCCAGCTTATTAAGTTGCGCGATCTACTGAAATCGGAAGGTAGGTGTTGTCTGCTACTAGGGGATAAACTTATAAGGTTCACGTTCTTTGTCCCCAGAGGTTCCTCCAGTATTTATTTAAATCTAGCGGCACTACTTTATATGACGCCACTCATCAAATTATAGTGGATTTATACTGTGGCGCACCGAGCTGGTTGATGCAACAAATGTATTTGCAGCACTTTTGTCCCTTGATGTCTAGTGGAACGATTGCCGGTTAGGGAATAGTTCTAGAACTTACGTTGAAATCAATGCTGCGCACGTCAGCTGTTCAAAACATTGTCGCCAATTTCTTAGCTACACAGAAGCGCACAATCCGCGAGGTTTACCCCAGGTGTGTCGCAGTATTTTATCACTTTCACTTAATGAGTTATGTCCTCCGGCGCTGTCGTTCTCTGGTATGTCTGGGCACGTTTCAATGAGGTGGCATTCATTGCGAAATGTGGTCTTCGCGTAACGCTATTGCAGTTTAACAGGCCACTGCCGGCTGTAGATTCCGTTAGTCTGGTTGTTCTGTAAATCCGGCTTGATACCTCATTCGTTGAATGAGACCGTCCTCTCTGGTAATTATACAACCAACTGGGTAGAGAGCGAGAGTAAACACATTAAAACAATCATCTGAAAACTCGCCAATCTATACGACGTTCAAACATACCCTTCAACGTTTGAGCAGTATGTTTGCTGATCGCCTGTTCGCCACCGGCATAACGTGTGAAATTGCTTGAACTATCAGTGGGATACAGGCATGTCTACCCATTTTTGAAAACTTTAACACAATATGCAACGTGTTTTCTTTAAGCACTATAATAGTGACAAAGTTCAGGATGGTGATTATAAAAAGGGATACGGAATGTCTGTTGTGCCAGACACGATGCGGTTGCTGAACCTTTTTCAGTGGCCAGTGTCCTGCAGCAACACTGTCGTGGTTTTCCGCGCGATTGATAAAACGATGGGCGCCATTCCCCAGTCCTCATTGAAAATTCATCTACCGGTTTGTCTGAACTCGCTGTGCTTTTCCCCATCACGGTTGCGTGCTCGCGTTTAACTAGGATTACGAGCCTGACCTTTTCTGCTACCTTGGCGTGATGGTCAGGCTTGCGTGCTGTTTTGATCCGGAGGGCTGTGCTGACTAGGACTTCGGTCCTTGCGGGTTCAACCTTGTCAGATTGGCCGATGGGGAGCAGCCAGACAAAAAGCAGATGCGTGCGTTTGTTGTGCGTGGAGACTGTGTGTTGTTGCTTCGTTTTGCCTGGACTGACTGTGTGT
>QNGE01000017.1:569993-582300 GCA_008508345.1 Paragonimus westermani
CAAGGGCTGATTCCGTTCTCGGCACTTCTCCTGAAGCTGTCGAGCAGCAAACACCAGGTCGATTGTACTCCGACTCGACCGAAATCCACACTGCTCCTCGGGAGCATTCATCTCCAGAACGGACGCATTCAGTCGGTTCAGAAGGATTCTGGCGAGCACCTTGCCTGCACAGCTCAAGAGGCTGATACCTCGGTAGCTGTCGGTGCATTGCTTGCTACCCTTCCCTTTGAACAAGGGTACGATGAGGGCATCCTTGAAGCCTTGCGGCATCACCTCGTGCTCCCAGATGGAGTGAACCAGCTGGAGCAGAGCGCGTTCCAACGCCGGACCGCCATTCTTCAGGATCTCACCTGGCAGCCCATCCTCGCCTGCAGCCTTCCCGTTGCACAGTTGACCAATCGCCCTCTGCAACTCCAGCAAGGCGGGGGCGAGAGCAATATATATATATAAATAAATATATATAAATTTATGTGAACATGAACACATACATCCGCGCACTTACGATTTTTATGGTATATATACACCTTGGTTGTGTGTATACGTAGAAATATGTTTATATATATACAAATATCCATTTGACTGCGCCTGGGGTAACATGAAATTGTGCAATACATATGTACATATGTATGTATACCGCATGTAGCCATTAGCGAATTACCACTTTATCAGCCGGCGAGAAAAGAGCATGGACAAAGAATGGGAGGGTTTAGAAATATTGAAAACAATTGACTATGCTTTGATATCATGAGTGTGAATCAACAGAGCGGTTTGCGGGTAACTGTCGGAGAAAAGGATTAGGACTATCCTCCACAGACAGAGGCCTAGAGGGAAAGTCCAGCGATACGGTGGTCCTTGAAATAGTTTTGGACAGTTGGTAACCAGGAAACCGCTTTCGTGCATTACGCGTGTTGGATTCGATCTGCTCGGCCACCGCAAGGACAAAACGATAACGTCCAGTCAATTGACGTGTAAATCTGAACTCCGCGTGAACGGATTCATCGAACTCCATTAGTCACGGACGTTTGGTGGTTCTTTAAGCCACGCTAAGTCTAACCGCAGCTTCTGTCGACAGGCTGGATCTAGAATGGTCGCGTCTGTAAAGCAGCGAATACCTGTAAATCTTGAGCCTGTCGAACAACCGATTCGGGTTCGAAAGGAACACGGTCGGTTTTTCTATGAGGCAGGTGCTAGGGTATGGGGGAATACTGGAAAACTACACGAAAGGAAATAACAAGAAGACCTGATGACAAATCCACAATATCTGCAGGTTTCTAGGCCAAAGATTCAAGTGAACGCGAGCTACTACAACATTCACGTAATGGCGGAGCGACAAAGTGCAAATGAAACGAAGGTACAAAAAGACAAAGGTAGTGCAGTGGGTAGTGAGAATGAAACATATGCAAGGCACCACTCTTCGACAATTAAACGATCTCACACATTGGTAATGTATCCAGATCAACGTTCATGAAAGGATTGATTCGTCGTGAGCCGAACTCAAATGGTCCTATCATTCTTCGCAAGAAAGGCCCGCATTCACTAGTGAAGAGAATTTTGACCGTAAGGGGGAAGAGGGAGTGTATGAAGACAGGGAGAATGGTCATCAGCCATTTACCATACACATAGCGATCGCCAGACTCCTACATCAGACACTTCAGCAGTTTACAACGTTCCACACCGCTCACCCTCGCGTCGAAACTCCACAATTCGTCTTAACTTGGTTCTGGTTCAACGTTTTCAAATAATCTGAATAAGTGGACCAAGCGACTATCATATGCATCACGATACAATGGTCTTGTGCATTCAGCCACCAGCTATATGAATACCACTTTAGACGATTCCAGGACGAGCATCAAGAAGCACTACGATTACCATTTCAAACGGTTGAGGCCACAGCCAGTGCAGACTGGCGTTCCAAAGTGTACTGTGTCCATCCACACCAACACGGGGAATAAAATTATATGTCTTCTCGTCCCCTCACGCGGTCCACTACGTGGCAAGTCGTCTAGTGTTCACTGTTCCAACCTGCTCATGCGCGCCCACGCATTCATTGGTAGAAGCTCCCTCACACACCCGAACGCACGCAGTTGCACGGTCACCATTTGCATACTCAGCTAAGTGGAACCTTCCAAATGGATGCGATTTGGTGCGGTTGATAAGCAGGTACGGATGACGCGATTCGACCCGGACCGTAACAGAGGACAACACAACTAGACAAAAATGGACACAGTCCAGACGATTGCCACTGCATTGAACTTGTACGTCATTCCCAACAAAAAGAAGCTATCATTGAGATACTGTTATTTGTTAGTAGACACCCAAGCCATCACGGTCATGAGTTTCACCACACAAGCTGTAACGCAGCCCGGGTAAATGTTGTAAAATCGGTGTATCGATTCGATTCAAAGTCGCCTTAACAAACGAACCAGCATGCTTTTACGTCGTGCGACTCATCTAAGTTATAACCAAGTTTATTGTACACTGGCCTCGACACCGGTAAAACAGAATGTATCAGTTGGTATACTCGTATCTTCTATATTGCCAGCCCATTCCTTGAATAACCACTGCATCGCTGAACTTATTCCAACGTGACCGACAGAGGGTAATCGTGGACGCGCTGACACACGTCTTCCAGCCTGTTTCTTTCTGATGCGATTTGACCGTGGTTGAAACGATCGCCGATTCTCAGTTGATAAAAGGCTCAAGTCTGGTTGTTGGGTTCATCTTTTTCTCCACTTGGTTAGTTGATTATCCGGGTGGTCATTCCGTCGAGAGGGCCTCGAGTAGGGATGTGTTTTTAACAGGTAGCTAGACGCAAAACTTGGAGCACAAATTATTTTTTTCCAGGGCGATCAGGATTTGTGTTACTTCTTCCATCTCCAGTCCTACAGCACTAACTGTACGCATCGTATCAATAGAAAACACAGTGTGGTCAATCTGTGGATAACATCAGTCAAGCTTGTGGACATCAGCAGAAGGTTGTTTGCACCGGTAGACATTGTAAACTTCCAGGGTCATCTGCTTTAGACGTTTTAGCATGGTAACCGACCGTCCTGCATAGCTGTCTGGTTTGCCGTAGACTATGACCATGCTAGAAAGCCCCCGCATATTGTGCTGGAATCCCTTAATGCTATTTCTTTCAAACAAGACTCCGTCATGCATATGCTGCGGCCAAAATATTGGCTTCCAGCATGCCCCAATATGACTATAACGCATTTTGCGCATGGAAGCATCAACAGCGGTGACAGTGCTCCTTGAGTCTGTCTGCTGGAATCTCTGGTCAAAAGTGTGACCAGACTTCACTTATTTCTTTTCCAAGTGTTCTCAATTTTCTAACTTCTTCGGAATGTGGCGCAATTTGTGAGTTCCATGGGATAATATTGTTGACCTTCGACTAGTTGTTCACCGTGACACTCTAATTTGCCGAGTAATCCAACTGCCTTGCAATCTGTTTTGACGGTTGGCGTTCATGAAATCGTTTACCTTTACGTCTGTGTTCCCTCATTTTTCGACCGTCTAAGGTCATTAAAAATTTCCGGTAGCTTGCTCGCTGGTGATTCGTGAGAAATTTTGTCATGCTTTGCTTGAGACCTATTTTCCCGGTCCATATGCAACATGGGCTGTTGCCTATAGCTCGGTATTCTGGCTTATAAATAATGGAGAAGACGCACGGTTCTCGAAGTAGAAAAGTTTCAGTCCTCTGCACAATGGCGCGGGCACGAGGGGGACAAAGTCTTGGTATACCCATCAACCCTAACACTGTAGTTCAACATTGACATGGCGGGCGTGTTGAGAATGGTCAGTTGGTATGTGTAGTGGCCTAATCGATCGAATGATGAGAAATAACCAAAGTATGGTAACACTGAAAGAAGCTGTAACAGTAACTGTCGTGTACAAACGGCATACGTATGAGTAGGAGGAATACGCTTCGAAAAATTGGGAGCGACTCACTGACACGTCAAAATTCGTGGAATTGGATGGGCCACGGCCCGGGAGAAAGACAGCGCCGAGAGGTAGGTCCAGACGGCGACTGATAGATAGATCCACACACGACGTGGAATGAAAGAGGTTCGGCGTCGACAGGTCAACAAACACGCAGAGGTAGAGAAAGTTTTGCCATGTGATTAATAAACCAGCCCAAATATCTACAAAAAACGAAAAAGACAGAGAAGGCGCGCGGTAACTCCCGTTTTTATTGATCAATACAGACAAATTCAAAAACGTAATGATGATGATTCCAAATAAATGTACAGGTGGAGTTAACGAGACGACATGTTCAAAAATTTACGAAAGAGTTGCAAAATCTAACTATGATTTGTAGACAATACATATGCAATACTTGATCAGTTCCTTTCTCTCTGTCCTTGCTAGCACACACTTAGGATTATTTGAGGATAAGTTACGGCAGCTTCTGGATGAAATGTGTTCGGCAGCTGATTGGTGTGAGGTTAAGGGATGAAGTACGTCAAGCCTGGGATGGAATACGGTTGCGTTTTCGTGACCAACGAGGAAACAACAGGAATGAACGTGAATAAAATGCTGCGTGACTAATTTCGCTAACATTACTTGTCTCCATAAACGCATTCATGTGAGAACCGAGGAGGAAATCTTTGAAGTATACGAAATCGCTCATCGTACAAAGCCGTTTTCGGTCTAGCTGCACTTCAACGCACAACGCGTTCGATTTCGTCATATTCCAATTTCATTTGGTTTCTCTTGTCAGAGTTCTACGCTCGCTACCATTTCGTTGCTTCATTTGAAGATGTCTCACAATCGGCAATCTGAACAAAATGTGAGTTTATATTGGCGAATATATATTGCTTTCAGTGGGGTGTGAAATTACTGGTCAGTCGCTCCACTATTTACCTTCACGTTCGCCGTGCTGTGGAAAGTTTCCACACTAGCATATCCAACGCTGGGCAGGAGCTTGTTGAGTACCATGCACCCAGTTTCCTAGAAGGTGTTTGTAAATGCTTCCTTCATGTAAACGACAGTGTTAGGTGTTCCCGAACAAGCAGAACAGTGTGAATTGTTGCAGGAAACCAGTGATAATGAAGATACTCAGTCTATGCTGTCGAAAAATCTTGCCGACCGGCTTCGAGATTGGGCTGCTTCAAGTAATACTGACAGAGCGCAAGTCAATCGGCTGTTGCAAATTTTGAGAGAAAGACTTCCTGAACTACTGCCAGATGCAGGAACACTGTTGGAAACCCCGCGAATTCCGTTGATACGTGAATATGCACATTCCGGTTTGGTTAATAGCATTGCACAAGCGTTGACATGTCGCCAGTTGTGGGACGTCGCCAACATTGCAATACACTTCAATATTTATGGCTTGCCACTGAACAATTCGGGAAAGTAAACTTTGTGGCCTATCTTATACCGTGTGTGCGAACCGTTTGTGTCGCAACCCTTCATTGTTGGCATCTACGGTGAAAAGGGCAAACCGGAAGACGTCAACTGTAATCTTTTTGACGTTGAACTGCCTGTAGTGCCCTTATCGTTTCGTCGTGCAGTATTCAACGCACTGCCTAACCTATCGCACCCCGGCGTACGTAGTTCCGTGGAGTTCATCACTGAACGTTTTGTATGGCCTAAAGTAAACCAAGACGTCCGTAATTGAGCCTTTTGCTGTCTGCAGTGCCAACGTTCCAAAGTTCATAGACACACCAAAAGCCCTGTCGGTGTCTTCCCCACACTTGACGCACGTCTTCATCACGTGCACGTCGACCTTGTTGGGCCGTTACCACCTTCTAATGGCTTTACCTTCCTCTTGACTTGTGTCGACCGCTTCACTAGGTGGCCAAAGGCAATTCCACCTCCAAATAGCGCGTCTGAAACGGTGGCTGGCGCCTTTTTGAGCGTTGATTATCGCAGTTTGGTTATCCTGTAGTAGTAACTACCGGTCGTGGTTCTCATTTTGATGGATCTTTTACAGATCTCTTGGGTGCAGACGCATCCACACTACCGCCTATCACCCACAGTCTAACGGGATGGTAGAACGCTTTCATCGTCAATTGAAAGCAGCCCTCTGTGGCAGTCGAACCCAACTTGGCAAGAGCTCTTACCCCTAGTCCTCCTTGGGCTCCGTAGCACTGTCAAGGTGGACTTGGAATCCACACCAGCTCAGCCGGTCTACGGTTGTACCCTACGTCTACCCCACGAGTTAGTGTCTCCTTCCACAGCGAAACCTGTCGATTACGGAAAGTATGTGGCACGCTTAGAGAATCATCTGCGACAGTTACGTCCAGTTCAATCACGGGGGTGGTCGTCTTCCGTGCATTTGCACGAGAAGCTTTCTTTCTGTTCTGACGTCTTCATACGCACAGACGGCTCTCGTAGGCCTCTGAAGCCTCCATATTCAGGTCCTTTCCGTGTGTTGCAACGAATCGGAGATTCTTTTACCGTCGAGCGTGATAATAAGCGTGACGTTGTTTCGATTGATCGGGTCAAACCCGCCTACCTTGAGGAAGATGACACTAATGTATTACCCACACCTGCAGCTTCGTCGTTCCGTCCCGAACATACACCAAACACACCGGACATCAACCCTGCAACTTCCCCTCCACTGTACGACCGACATGGTAGAGGCGTCCGAAGACCTTTGAGGTTTACAGAATACGTTAGTGTTTTCTACATTCGACACGTTTTTTTGTAACAACTGTCCTTTTATTTTAGTGATGTCAATTTTTTCCCCTTCGCATATACTAACACATTTTTCCGAGTTTTTTCGGGCGCAATCTTATCTACATTGGCGAAAAGCAAAAGTCTTCAGTGGCATCGTTGGTGAACGGTTTGTCGACACGGCGAGCTTATCTTTTCCACCTGGCGCAGGTATTTCACCACCTGTTTAGTAACATATTACGTGGACTTGGTGCAACGGAGAAACAACTCCAGAAGACTATCGTTCACCACTGAATAAACCTACCACCCATTTTTTCTCACTCGTGAGTCTTTTGGGGTTGGATAGCCCGCCACGATAGATGCACGGGAGACTTTATACAATCTAAATAACGATTCCAACCACCGCACCTTTAGTCCGCGACCGACCTTTTATGGACTATTCCCTCTGTTATTCCCGTATGTTTCTTACCAATTGGACATTTGTCTAGCAGTGGACATTAAATTTTAGTTACAATATTATTGTACGCCTAACGTGTAACAACCTCCCCCGTTTACCTTAGTGGTTTCTTGGGGGAGCTCTATAGCGACCTCTTGGAATGACTTAACTTTTTTCGGTATTTTGTTGTGAAAGTTGGCACTTCCGAAAGCGGCAGGTTTGTTTATCTCAATGGTATGTCCTATTTCCGCTCATTCTAATTTCCTCACTTTTCCGTTCCACCCGCTACACGCAGGACGTCTTCTGGCTGTACGGTTGTTTTTATTCCTCGGTCGTGGCAATGAACATTGTATTGCGCTGTTCGCTGCTCTCTGAATTATTGCTGTTTGGGTGACTCACCGCACTTGGAGTGAAACTCTGTATGGGAGTCCCCCAGACCGGACACTGGAACGAACAAACTGACCGGATCCGGGTAGATTGGGCCTACAGCCTCGAACCCGTGTAAGAATCGCCGAAACCAATGAAACCTCATGGATTCACTCTGTAACTCTGAGTTTTCGCCCATTTTAAGAGCGTTGGTAACAATCCCCTCTAACTGAAGACATTACCCTGACTCAAGCCACTAATGTGTGCCACCAAGAGGTAGGCCATTGAAGAATGTGAGCGTACAAACATATCATGGGACCTTTGAAGTCTGTGAACTACGGAAAATTAAGAACCTTTTTGAAAATCGGAAAAACAACCTTGAAACGGCAATGACCTTGCGGGTTGTATCAAAAGTGCACGTCTCGAGTGCGTTGCGTAGGAGGCATGTGGATGGCACAGCGTGTGCTGTGAACTCTCCGGGTTCTCATTCCTTATGTGGTTTACGGGAGCTTTTTAATTCCAGGTTTTCCGGCAGCGCTGGAACTGAAGTGAACCGTTGACATTTATTGTTCGTTACATGAAGGTGTAGGTTCGTACGTAAGACAGGTTCTGTCAGCTCTGCATGAAAGCATGAGGTTGCGACATTTTTTGTCACAAAATTCTCTTGATACGTAAACTTTTTCCTTGTCTCCGTGACCACTACGGACGTTCGATCCAGCAGTTGAATCCTATGCGATATACCGCATACGTTCTCTCCAGGCGAGTTTATTAAAGTCAATTGATATCCGCGACTGTTGATGCTACTCCCTAGGTTAAACGATGCGAACAGCTCCGGACGCATCTCCTCATTCTTGTGCACCAGTAGTAGGCCTTTGCACAGACCTGTAGGTTCTGAAGGGCATATCATTGAGACTAGTCTCTCATCAAAGCTCTTCCAGTTCATTCCGTATCCAATTCTTCGTTTTTCCCATTTGATGAATTACTAGGTCGACGGAATTCTGGGGTTAGTCTGATATGTGCGGCCAAAAGAGTGATACAGCCTTTTGATACAGACCTGCTGAAGAATGCCTCAATGGCTGCGATACGCCACGTGTTGATGTATAGGTCTTGACCATATTACCTGTCTCTTGAGTAGTGCTTTCACAATAATACATAGGTCGCGTCTACTGTCGAGTTGCCTCGGTAATTGTTCAACCAAACGGTCGGAGCCCACTTCATTCTTCTTTCTAATGTGCATGTGTGCATCACTTTTTAGGAGTTTTACCGGGAGGGCCTGTTTGGAAACTCATTCCGTTAGACGACGTTGCTTAACCTGTGACGCACCCCAGTCGTCTGTCCATTTGATGGCGTGTCGGACTTTGAAATCGTCGGCGTGCGCTAGGCGCGGTGATTCGACAGTTTTTTTAATCATTGACGAAGAACAAAAAGAGCAGTGGTGTCAGGGCTGAGTGATGAGGAACATCGCTGGACAGTCCATCAATCAGAGTGGTTCTCATACACCTTCACCGAGTAACTGCGGTTGCGGAGGAAGCTTTCGATTCATTTCGGGATGGCCTCCGTAAAGCCGGATCCACTGACTCTTCTCGGAAGTCCTCCCTGTAGAACTTCATCGAATGCCTTTCTGCAATCCACAAAACTGGCATACCACTAGCTTTAGCCTCAAACCAGTGCTCCCTCTCTAGCAGTGTGTTGGTCTGACAGAAGAGGCTCTACTAAAATCTTGATGGCTTGGGAGTAGCAGGTTGTTTGCCAATAGATGCGAGGCTCAGTACTTGATAACTGACTGTCATCTTTTGGCTGTCATCCTCATGTGTGTGACGGGCGACTGCTCTTTTTTACTCTTTTAGAATATAACTATAATTGCAAGATAAACCAAACATTTAAGCTAGTGGAGCTGCTAGTCCTTTCGCAGTTGCCTTTAGTAATAATGGATTCAGGCCCTCCGGTGACTGGTGATTTCTGGGACTTAAGGTTACTCAGCTCCAATGTGACCTTCTCCTCTCTGATCTCTTCTACCATATACTCTGAGGTCACAGCAGCATATTAAAAATCGTGTTTTGTTTCAATGCACTGTAGCTTACTGAAATGGCAGAGCCCTCCCTTGTGCATTTACTGTTTTCGCTTCTACAACCCCATTCAACCAGTGCAGGTATGTTCGCCCTTGCCCCTGTCCTTCGCAGTTAAACATGTAAATTCTCGTTGACCGCTCTGAAAGGCTATCTTGAGGTTTTTGGGATCCTTAATCAGCTGCAATGGTTGCAAACTCTTCTGTATCATTCGTACCTACGTCAGGTTGTTGTAAAGTATCCATGTGTTCGATCTTTGTTGCCAGAGGTAGACGCCCGAACGATAGTGGTCTTTGACATCGAGACTGAGGAAGCCGAACTTGAACAAAAGTCTTAACCAGTGTTTGCACTTGTTTTCCTATTCGCCTCCACTATGTGTTAGTATCGTAATAATCATCTGTTCAACCAGGGGAGTTGGCTTTTTGTCGTATTTCGGCAAACGGTATTTGCTATATATTTCGACCTACTCTTACCTCTTTCCCAGTTCTGGGTTGTTACCAGTGCATCGTTTGGACTGTCTGACCACTATTCCCCAGGCGGTTAATGTCCGCTTCTCTTGAGGTAAATACCACACCGGTCGGTCGCGATCCGGGCGTCCTATAGGTGACACCGACCGTCCCGCGGACTGTTTTACCTTGCTTCCCGAGTGACTGAGCATGCTGTGTAGAAGGTACGTTCAGATCTGAAGTCCTGAAAGGGTTTGACTTACGGGAAGGCCGGTAATTATAATGAAGGCAGAAGGTACAAATTGTTTCTTGCGAGAAGCGGAGCAAACGACGGCTATCCCTCATGACTTCTGATTTCGATTCGTGTCGGTTTTTTGTGCGTATTGGCTATAATCGCATTTAACATAAGATACCTGAAGCCGTAAAGTACACTCCTCTGTTTAAGCTCTTTCACTTCTGTAATGTCTTGAGACCGCGTACACCACTGTATATTCTCCAGCCACTTATCTAGTTTAGTTTTAAAAATGTCTTATTCCCTATCCACCACAGGACACGAAAACTCTTTCAAACCTCTTCTTCTAGCTGTTTTGTGGAAGAGCCGGTAGACTGCATGTGCCCCCTGTGAAGTTTGTTTCTTGATAGTCCACTGGTGTCTGCATCTCATAGCAACTTGGCAAAAAAACTGCACTGTAAACTCTCTACCAATGTAGGATGAACGCCCCTGTTCAGCCACCTCACTCACTTAACTGCTGAGGCTTCAGTTCTTTGTGGCTAGCATGACATTTGGTTCTTGGATCACTCCATTGTCACCGGTCGAATGCGTCCGACATACCTACGTTCAGAAAACCTTTCCAAGGGGGGAATTTCCAGTCCCATTCCTTCCCCTTATCTTCATCGCAGCTGCCAAGAGCCTGACCAAATGGTACTGTGGCTGTGGCCGCCGCTCACCCTAATATTGACGTGGAAATTCCTAGAAGACGTTACAAAGAAGGTTGATTATTAATAGATCAGGCTGACGAACTAGAAATGGTATGGATTCAAGTACGCCACTGACTGCGGCACATCGCCATCTCGGATAGTGTTTCTAACCAGCGATTCGAGGATTCGTAAGTACCGCAACCAGGCGCGCGACACCTACGTAGCTTGCTCAATGGAACAGACAGGATCTTCATATATCGTGATCACGTTATTGCTTGTCAACGCTGTGAGACTGTACCTTGACGTGGTGTGACGGCTTCCGCATCTTGGTGACCTTTTGGGCTAAACTGGACAGAGTTACTCATACCAGGCAGGACAACAGGTAGAGGTCTGACAAACCACAGTCTCCTGGTCCTCCAGGTTGGAATTTGGAAGATGGTTAGCATCCCTTCCCGAAAAACGTACCATTTCTGGTACACCGCCACCCACCCGCTGCCTTGCGGTACAGGCTTTTGAGCCAAAGGCTTTGTTCGAGAACCCTAATCGTTCTTCTGTCTAGGTCCGGGCGTCCCGGCAGCATCTCAGCCCACACACAACCATGAATCCTCACAACGTGAACATTTCCATACTACATCGACCGTCTCGTAGTATAAACCGGGTCGCCCTATCTGCTGCATACAGCAGGGTGGATAGGCGAAAACATGCTACTGTTGACCCCTCCCCAACTGTCCTATCAAATTTAGCTCTCAGGCCCCTCCCGATCCCCAATTCTGATAACTTCTCTGCAGGTCCCACAGCAGATATAATTAATCATAGTAACACTGTGGCGATAAGTCTCAGTTCTCGCCACTCAGTCCCAGACCTCCCTCGTCCTGTGCTTCGACCTGGAACGCAAATTAATATAGGTGCCTTCAACAGATAGATCAACAGGCTACTCTCGCACGAACGTTAGACTGGCGACATATTGATGTTTGCTGTATCTCGGAGACTAGAATCCGTAACAGTAGTCACCATATGGAACTGGCAGCACCCACACTTTCTATCTCATACTGGTTATACACTTCAAGTGACTCTCCGGCCGCCGTTACCGCTCAAGCGGGTGTACGTATAGTTCTCAGCACGACGGCCACAACCACACTGATAGATTGGATTCCTGTTAATAGTAGACTTTGTGCCGTCCGCTTGGCAGGTTCTGTTAGGGTCATGTCTAGACGCAAAACTGTCAGAAATCTTTTCGTTATCTCTGCTTAAGCTGCAACTGACTGTAGTGACGTCGGCGTCAAGGACGTCTTTTGCTCGGATCTGGCCGCTCTCCTCCGGTCGACACATGGTTCTGATATGGTCGTTCTGGCCGGAGATATGAACGCCCAGATCGGCCGCCTTGGTGAGGCCGAATCTCGTTTAGGTGGCAGGTTTGGGATAGCATCACATCGCTCGGACAATGGCGGGCGACT
>QNGE01000017.1:583482-611263 GCA_008508345.1 Paragonimus westermani
CTGACCCTAACAGAACCTGCCAAGCGGACGGCACAAAGTCTACTATTAACAGGAATCCAATCTATCAGTGTGGTTGTGGCCGTCGTGCTGAGAACTATACGTACACCCGCTTGAGCGGTAACGGCGGCCGGAGAGTCACTTGAAGTGTATAACCAGTATGAGATAGAAAGTGTGGGTGCTGCCAGTTCCATATGGTGACTACTGTTACGGATTCTAGTCTCCGAGATACAGCAAACATCAATATGTCGCCAGTCTAACGTTCGTGCGAGAGTAGCCTGTTGATCTATCTGTTGAAGGCACCTATATTAATTTGCGTTCCAGGTCGAAGCACAGGACGAGGGAGGTCTGGGACTGAGTGGCGAGAACTGAGACTTATCGCCACAGTGTTACTATGATTAATTATATCTGCTGTGGGACCTGCAGAGAAGTTATCAGAATTGGGGATCGGGAGGGGCCTGAGAGCTAAATTTGATAGGACAGTTGGGGAGGGGTCAACAGTAGCATGTTTTCGCCTATCCACCCTGCTGTATGCAGCAGATAGGGCGACCCGGTTTATACTACGAGACGGTCGATGTAGTATGGAAATGTTCACGTTGTGAGGATTCATGGTTGTGTGTGGGCTGAGATGCTGCCGGGACGCCCGGACCTAGACAGAAGAACGATTAGGGTTCTCGAACAAAGCCTTTGGCTCAAAAGCCTGTACCGCAAGGCAGCGGGTGGGTGGCGGTGTACCAGAAATGGTACGTTTTTCGGGAAGGGATGCTAACCATCTTCCAAATTCCAACCTGGAGGACCAGGAGACTGTGGTTTGTCAGACCTCTACCTGTTGTCCTGCCTGGTATGAGTAACTCTGTCCAGTTTAGCCCAAAAGGTCACCAAGATGCGGAAGCCGTCACACCACGTCAAGGTACAGTCTCACAGCGTTGACAAGCAATAACGTGATCACGATATATGAAGATCCTGTCTGTTCCATTGAGCAAGCTACGTAGGTGTCGCGCGCCTGGTTGCGGTACTTACGAATCCTCGAATCGCTGGTTAGAAACACTATCCGAGATGGCGATGTGCCGCAGTCAGTGGCGTACTTGAATCCATACCATTTCTAGTTCGTCAGCCTGATCTATTAATAATCAACCTTCTTTGTAACGTCTTCTAGGAATTTCCACGTCAATATTAGGGTGAGCGGCGGCCACAGCCACAGTACCATTTGGTCAGGCTCTTGGCAGCTGCGATGAAGATAAGGGGAAGGAATGGGACTGGAAATTCCCCCCTTGGAAAGGTTTTCTGAACGTAGGTATGTCGGACGCATTCGACCGGTGACAATGGAGTGATCCAAGAACCAAATGTCATGCTAGCCACAAAGAACTGAAGCCTCAGCAGTTAAGTGAGTGAGGTGGCTGAACAGGGGCGTTCATCCTACATTGGTAGAGAGTTTACAGTGCAGTTTTTTTGCCAAGTTGCTATGAGATGCAGACACCAGTGGACTATCAAGAAACAAACTTCACAGGGGGCACATGCAGTCTACCGGCTCTTCCACAAAACAGCTAGAAGAAGAGGTTTGAAAGAGTTTTCGTGTCCTGTGGTGGATAGGGAATAAGACATTTTTAAAACTAAACTAGATAAGTGGCTGGAGAATATACAGTGGTGTACGCGGTCTCAAGACATTACAGAAGTGAAAGAGCTTAAACAGAGGAGTGTACTTTACGGCTTCAGGTATCTTATGTTAAATGCGATTATAGCCAATACGCACAAAAAACCGACACGAATCGAAATCAGAAGTCATGAGGGATAGCCGTCGTTTGCTCCGCTTCTCGCAAGAAACAATTTGTACCTTCTGCCTTCATTATAATTACCGGCCTTCCCGTAAGTCAAACCCTTTCAGGACTTCAGATCTGAACGTACCTTCTACACAGCATGCTCAGTCACTCGGGAAGCAAGGTAAAACAGTCCGCGGGACGGTCGGTGTCACCTATAGGACGCCCGGATCGCGACCGACCGGTGTGGTATTTACCTCAAGAGAAGCGGACATTAACCGCCTGGGGAATAGTGGTCAGACAGTCCAAACGATGCACTGGTAACAACCCAGAACTGGGAAAGAGGTAAGAGTAGGTCGAAATATATAGCAAATACCGTTTGCCGAAATACGACAAAAAGCCAACTCCCCTGGTTGAACAGATGATTATTACGATACTAACACATAGTGGAGGCGAATAGGAAAACAAGTGCAAACACTGGTTAAGACTTTTGTTCAAGTTCGGCTTCCTCAGTCTCGATGTCAAAGACCACTATCGTTCGGGCGTCTACCTCTGGCAACAAAGATCGAACACATGGATACTTTACAACAACCTGACGTAGGTACGAATGATACAGAAGAGTTTGCAACCATTGCAGCTGATTAAGGATCCCAAAAACCTCAAGATAGCCTTTCAGAGCGGTCAACGAGAATTTACATGTTTAACTGCGAAGGACAGGGGCAAGGGCGAACATACCTGCACTGGTTGAATGGGGTTGTAGAAGCGAAAACAGTAAATGCACAAGGGAGGGCTGTGCCAGTACGAGATATTGCTACCTAAGCATGCGAGAGCGTCTACGGTCCTAAGCGGATTTCTTGCGATAAAGAAGGTAGTAGTTGGAATGTCCCAGTTTGAAGACAGCACTTTACCCTTTAAAGATGGCAAGCGTATTCCATATAAACCAGCCGGACCGTTCACCCTCGTTCAGCATGGTCTGCATGTCTTCGGCAGAGGGGCTATGTAAGACAATTCCATCGGCATACTCCAGATCGGTCAACGGAGTGCCAGCAAGAAACTGAACATCAAGCTCACTGGACTCCTCGAGCGCACTTTCTAGAATGTCGTCCGTGACGAAATCGAACGGGATGTGGAGATGGGATATTGTTGACGAACACCACTAGAAGTGATGAACACCTGCGACACTTGTTCATAAACTCACCCTGCTTGCAGAGTGAACATATTGTGTTCTCAACAGATTCACGTATCTTCCTGATACTTCCTTGCAAAGGAGAGATTTTCAAAGAACGTTACGAGTAACTGAATCGAAAGTAGCCCTCAGGTCTAAAACCATCACGACCGTCGGCTGTCTGTATGATTGCTGATTTCCCGAGATCCGTCGCAGGTCAGAAATGTGGTTAGCACACCTCCGACTGGATCGGAATCCTGCCTGTTCTTCGTGTGTCTGACTTCCTGTGGGCTTTTTGAGCTGACATAAATTGAGGTCAGCTAGTGACTTGGACGCAACAGACACTAGACTGATGCCTCTGGTTGTCGCACAGATTTCGGGCTCCCTTTATGAAACCCTTTTATAGGCATCGTTCGCGAAGCAAGTTTTGCGTTTTCCAAATCACCTGGAGGACGTTCGTCGGTCCTAGCATCAACCTCTTCCCGTCATCCTCGTATAGAGTCTCTAGGGCCATTTCTGCTCCCGACGGAGGGTTGTCTGAATCGCAGTAACTGACAATTCAGGTCCCATCGTTCATATGGTCTGGTTGGAGCCAGTTGAGTGACTCTTCAAAACGTTCAGTCTGCCGATCCAGTCTGCGCGATTGACTGCTGGCAAGTGATCCATCTTTTTTCTCTATGATCTACTTACACCGACTCGATGGCCAGCACAGTCATGAATTTGAGGGGGAACCTTTTACTATTGACAAACAGATTGGGATTAACACAACGTTACGAGCAAGTTGTAATACTCTACGTCTCAAGCACCTCGGGTGGCCTTCCTCAGGAGTGTTGTAATCGAAATAGCTTGTGATTTCGGTTACAACACTCCTGAGGAAAGCCACCCGAGGTGCTTGAGACGTAGAGTATTACAACTTGCTCGTAACGTTGTGTTATTCCCAATCTGTTTATCAATAACATGTTAAACACGACGTCCAAACTGTTCAACTTCATTCGTACTAAATTTGGTGCGGATATCTTACAGCCTTTTTCTATTCCCAGATAAATAGGCTCTTTCCATCTCTTCCGACCCCTCAACCAAATGATGCTCACAGTCTGCGCAAATTTTTAGTCAGCTTGCGTATAAGTTCTCGACAGTCGTCATCATACTTACAGCCAGGTGGAATCGAGCAACGCTTGTTTATGAGGTTTATCGACGTGACAGCAATCTAGTCGCACATCTGTCACAACTGAACAGCTCCTTCGGAATCTCACTCTTCACAACATACTTTCATATCTATTGCGATTTGTTCCGAGTGTTCGTTAGGATCTCTCGGATGACTCGAACTGGACAGTTTGTTCACCAATGCCTCCTGGTAGGTGTTCTTTGCACTCTTCTCCCTCGAATGCCAGTTAAGTGTCTTGCATTTACGAGCATATGTCCTGTGGACAAATGACAAAACAAAACGGGCACGCATAACAGCGTAGTATGAGTCTAGCTGCTCCAAAATGCTCGACAGTCTTTAACAGGGTGGCGCCACCTGTAACTGACTGCTATGCAATCGGGCTGTGTCCATGGCTGAAAAGTGCACGAAGGTCTCCATGGGACACAACGCCTCTTTCTGTGTTGGAATGTAATTCCAGAATTTTAGAGACCGTAGGATGCACACAGCTGCAGCAATCTTCCGTCATTGTCAGTGCGTTGCGACCGCACACTAAGCATGCCCCTCAGCCGCTTCTCCTCTGAAGAAAGACGACCAACTTGAGCACTCAAATCACTCGCCAGTATGGTGATTTCTGAGTGTTTAGTATGCTTCAGAAGGTCAACGAGGGCGTCGTAGAACGCATCTTTAGTAGCATGCGAACAGTCGTCCGTCAAAGCATACACCGATATTTTGATAATACAACGCTCTTCTGCTCTACGTTGACAGACTTCAACCGGTTTATTGTGCCTGACAGCTCACAAGTGACTGTTCATTGAAATCCAAGCGAGCAAACATTGTTCTGCTCTGAAACCTAGCGCGATTCTCACTCCAGCTTGACGATGAGATTCGGCTTCAGTTTCACCAGAAGCCCTGAGAGAGAGAAGCGTTCTGGTCGACGGTTATCTAGAGGTGAGCTCAAGTGATAGGCTCTGCTAAAGTCATAGTATCGCGTCTCCGACAAGCAGCACACATCAAGCTCCAGACTTGAGAGAGTGCCTACCGGGGAAGGTTGCTGACGGACTTGTCGGAGAGTGCGGACACTGAAAACGCTAATGTCTACTGGTTGTCTTGGTCTCAAAAAACAATTATTGCCCGAAGGCAAACGCAAGGCAGAAGATTTCGGAGGTAAAGTAGTAGGAGGAGGTCGTGATGAGTGAATAATGCCACTGATATTTCTGATCGTTCATGCCACGGAAGGTGGTTACCTTGTAGGACTCCACTCCGGGTCTCTAACTAAAAAGACTGACCTGCGACACAACAGAATACGGGGTTTTCTTGGGGGATCTGGAGTCAATGACTCAAGAGACTCACTTGGCAGTGAGGGGCTTGCTCAGCCCGAGGACGCTGAACAAAACATTAATGTCTGGTTGTGAGCACTGATGCGCGCATTGAATGTATTCGAATCTACATCAGGCTTTTGGGTGATACCGGATGTTTTTCGATCGTAGTGGATAATACGCCGGCGGTCACGGCCAACTGTTGGGCGACCGGAGTGCTTTTCGTTTGAGGGTGCCTCTTTTAACCCTATTCTTCCTTATTCGGAGGACAGTAGTGCCGCAGTTATAAAAATGGTTCTACCGTATGCCCATAGGATCGTGCCCTTAAGCGGTCAGTAGTGCGACACACAATCCTGATTACAACAGCTTCTCATCTGATCACTCTCCTTCGGCCTGTCTGACAAGGTTGCACCTAGAAGGACCAAAATCCTAGTCAGTATAGCTCATCGGATCAACACAGCACACAAGCCCCACCACCACGTCGAGGTAGCAGTACATGTAAGGATTGCGGATTGCTAGCGTTTAAGAACATGGTTGCATCTCAGACTATGTTTGCTCAAAAAACACGTTCTCGCCGACCTCTCATATCAGTCTCCCTCCAGTTGTAACTAAACCATCAAATTAGCTATCTGTTCACGAGCGGCCGCATCTGACAATCACGTGGAGTGTTTGTAATCAGTCGGTGGCTGGACTTGTATGCACACTAACATCCTAAGTCTGGCGACCGAGCTTGCGGAGGGATAAGAATCATTAACGGATGATACTCGCGCGCAGTGGGTAAATGGGTATTCGCTTGGTTCTAGTCCATTAACCGTTTAGGGCGCTATTCCTGAAGAGGAATCTGACTGTGGCCTCAATATGGGCAAGATTAACAGAACGCAGTGTGATCTGAGAACAAACCATGTATTTACAAAAGCGTATGAGAGCGCGGGAAGTATTTGGCTCTGGGTTAGTGTGGGCCCGCGGCAGTCATCAAGAAAAAAGTCAACGATTGTAAAACAGACTCACGCTCACTCAGTGTCACCTAAAAATGCACTATGCAAAACCCTCAAGCAATCTAAGAAGAAGATACAACCGAGACGATAGAGATTAGGGTAATGATTGAGTCGTTAAAAGAATGCAGGCAGTTATTCGCTCAGTTGAACCAACTGGTACTGAGTTCATATTGGCCAAGAGTGCGTAAGAGCTACTTAACCGCGCAGGACGATTTTTTAAACTCATTTTGCTCCACCTAGGAACGAATGGTGTCCGGAGTTCCAGTTTTAGTCTATAGAATAATGTGCATTTATGTTTGTAAAAACTATGCCCGATGATTGCTGCTTCTCCTTCTCGGTATCAAACTTTCTGGATGCCTGAAAGTTATGGTTTGCTAACGTCAACTTTGGTAGATTTTGAGGGAAACCCACCGACTTCCTGTTATTATCAGGCGAAATAGGCTCATGTTAGCTTCCATATTTTACAATTTCATAAGACGAATGACAAACTGGAAACCGTGTTTTTGTATGTTTTCAATCAAATTTTCGACCTTCTTAAGCTTTACAGTGTCCATGGACGCTGAACCCAGTGTGGAGACTTCAAATGACATTAACGATGATACGGTCCTCGGTGGATTTACTGTGATTGGAAGGAAGATCCGGTGCGCTGCGAATTTGGTAAGGTTTTCGGCCTTCATTATACAATGTCCAACTTGAAGTCACGGGAGGTTCTTCCATCGTGGATAACAAACGCTACTATGTTTTCCCATGACTTGAATATTCGTCAAAGTGTACAGGATATTACAGAATTGACTCATGATACGCGCTCTCGGTTGATTGAACTGGGTTACACGGAGCTTTTTCCTGGTAAATTTTTTCTCCCTTATGAACAATAAAGGCTTGTCTTAGTGCAATCATCTGTTATACCACTCATTCTGCGGTCGTACCGCATGACAAAACGAAGGCCTCTTTGTCGTCCTTCTGATTTATGCATTTCTGCTCCGACAGGGAGTGGGAAAACGTTGGCTTACGCTGTCCCCATTGTTCAGGTATGTTACTCATGTTTACTGATCAGTGGTTTCGTTCCCTGAAGCTCTTGGCACATCGAACACACACCTTCGTCCGTGCGTTAGTGATCGTGCCTGTACGTGACCTAGCTGCCCAGGTATTCAACGTTTTCAAAGATTTGATAAGTGGGACAGATCTGAAGGTACACAGCTCTTTGCCCAACATATTCTTCTCAGGTCGCTCTGTTGTGTGGACAAAAAAGCTTTTTGAAAGAGCAGATGGAGTTAGTGAATAAGTGAGTGCGATGCTGCAGTTACTTCCCATTAACCAGTGCTTCCGATACACTACAGTGCAAAGCTGATATTGTCATAGCCACACCTGGACGCTTGGTTGATCATCTTTACAACACAGTTGGATTCAATGTGGAACGGTTACGTATATTGGTGAGCCAGTCAAAGTTCCTTTCTAAGGCTCTTTTCTAGTCAGTTTGACTGTAGTTAGATGGTTTAGTTGTTTGTCAATCTGTTACCATACCATGATAACTTTAAGTGGTACTAAACAGATAGCCATTTGACCGGCAGATCGCTTTGCGTACAGTATTGCGTAGTTCAAGGCTGTTTTTAGTTGCTCAGTGGTATTTGTGCCAGCGGTTATCGGGGTCTGAACAAAATCGTGTTCTTACTGAATTTTCGCGTTGTCTTACTCCGGAATACCTTAGTCGTTGGTTGTTAGAATTTAAGTTTCTTGTGTCCTAAGGTGATCGGATGTCTGAATCAACAGTACGTTTGTGTATGCCAGAGTGGGCGAAGCTCACTAATTTCATCCTGTTTTCCGTTGCATAAATTATCCAGTTTGATGTCGTGTATACCTCGTTCCCACAGATAGGATTGGTGGATTTTTTAAAATGGTTGTTTTTGTTGTTGTCATGTACAGTATTATTGTTGGATGCGACTGAGTAACTGGCTGTAAAATCGCTTCCAAATCCTTTTCCCACAGGTGTCTTATTAACAGTTTTTTTAGGTGTTAAGTTCAGCAACGAACCACAGTCAACCGAAAGTGACCACCCAAACTGGACCATGTTTTTACTTGACGGAAAAGGTTAACTAAATAATACTAACCAGTTGCGCAATAAATTTTCTGCTGTGATTGGTTTGCCATTGGGCAACTGATAACCACTCTTCAAAACAAACTAGAAGCAATAGAGTGAGTCCTACTGGTTCAGGATAAGTAGTTTTGTTTATCGCCGTATAACTATTAAGACCATCACGCTTATAGTCAACTGGTCAGGTAATTTGATGCATGTAACCTCAGCTTTTTAATTCTGTAAAAGTAAAAGGCCATTTTGAATGTTTAAAAGGCAGCTGTTTTCGACTGCGCAGTCCGTGCTGTTAGCACATTTTGGGATGATGCTACATTCAAAATGTAAAACTGACGTTTCCAGTGACTTGCGTTGCATCCCATCCGTTGTCCCACGTTTGTTCGTTTTTCAGTTTGTGAATCTGACATTGCTGTTCTTAACCTTTCTTGTTCTTTTCTACTCACTATTTTTAGTCAAACAGCGTGCATAAGGTAGCAACTATCGAATAACATCTAAAGTACGTTTGTGAGTGTTATTCAACCACTAACAGTGAATTATTTTTCATCCGAAGTCTGTCACTTTGATTCTAGTGTTCTTTGAATGCAATCCTTTCATCGGCTGCCATTCTGATATTTCATTCTGTTGGTCCGTATTGGTTACAGTCGCGATGGTCTCCATCGGATGCGGTCTAGATGCCGACGCATTCTTAACAGTTAAAATCAGTTGCCGACTGACGGTTTTCAGTTTTGACCAACGTGCTACTGACTAAGGATACTTGTGTGCGTGGCGGGCTCGTGTCACACCAACCATATGTGGCTGAAATAAAGGCCATCAGTCCATCCGATCATACATTTCGGACGTAGCTGCAGATATCTCAGTATTCCTTCCAGTTCTACTTCACCATCACTCTGTTAGATGTGAATCGGTCACACGAGCGTCTGCTGCACGGTTCACTATTCTCTGCGGTTGCTGCTGGCTAGTAGAAACCCTCAAGGCGGTCAGGTGATGACGTGGTCATCATCACCGTTTTCTAACTGCTGCCCAACTGCCATACAAACGTGAAGAAAAAGCAAGCCCTGGCCAGGATGAAAAAAAGAAGCATAGTGAGAGGGGAAGAGACAGAACTGAAAATAGCAACGTCTATATTCAAACGTTTAGCGTCAAAGTGCCTACACCTTGCAAACAAACAACCGAGTTATAAACAAAAGTAAGGCGTCTGTAAGATAGCTCCCCTACGGCTTCTATCGTTCCGCGTCACTACGTACACTCATTCGCAAACAACTCGGTCAAACAACGACAGCACTCACGCCACTGAGCTCGATTAGCCGCCACCTCACTTGAAGTCTCCAACCACCGATTCTGTGAGTCGCGAGGGCCCAGCTCTGGAGCTGAACCCGATCTACAGTGGTCAGCCCTTTCATTTCTCCACGTCATAGTATCATCTGTCTACCTCGCACTTTACGGCAGTCGGTCCCAACGTCGGTAGAGTGTTCGGTGTGGCAAACGACTAGTTAGCATCCTTAGTACATGATCTGACCAACTGACTCTGTACAGGATTGAATGAAAGAACGCGTTTGGCAATCACTACCAATTAGCTGCTTCCGGATCTCCTCGTTACGTACTCTTTGTGGCCACCCAATATGGGCGACCGAACACACACCGGCGATCAAATACCTGAGGACGGTTTGGGTCTTCAACCCTGAGTTGTTGTTTCGCAGCCGTCACTATCGCCTTATATACGTGACTCTTGAACTTCAGAGATGTCTCACTTTCGCCAGGGATGTCCCAAATTAGTGAATACTATCTTGGCCTTAGAGATACGCACTTCTGTTCCATTTCTTACAGCTCCGCCGCCGCCACCACCACCACCACCGATGCAGCTTATCAGGTACACCAATCGGTTGACAAATTCCGTAACTTCATTCTTCAACAATAAATCCACGTAATCATAGCGGTCTTGTAGAAGCATTTTTCATTTTGAAGTTGTAGAGCACATTTCGAAACATTTGGCAAAACGCGAAATAACATCTCACACTGTTTGTGTTGTTTGAAAACTTTTAAACGGCAGCACCTTGTCGTCATCGTAATCGAGATCAGCCAGTCTTCCACCAGGCGGACGGTGCACGCTGGTATCTTGTGGGTGCCGCGGACAACCCTCCATTATTTCTTCTATGACAAAACTAAGCAAAAATAGTAAAAGTGGACAGCCTTGACGTACGTCGCTCCTGGTGCTGAGACTATCAGATAGTTTACCAAAAACCTTAACCTCAGCTGAAATATGTTCACAGACTTGGTCGGGACGCCTATGAAAGCGTACACTGAACGCACCTTTGTTTTCAAGAAATACGGCAATTGTTTGCCGGCAGTGTGTATGACCTTGCTTCAGAGTTTGGCGAAATAAATATTTGATGTTTACATCCGCAACCAAGACGAAAATTTGCTTGGTCATCTCTGATATCTTCGACCCGATAACGTTGTTACGGATTATGAAAACCTTGGACGCCGCACTGTGCAAGGCTGGGATTTTCCGACTTTCAGGTTAGGGGGTTCGTGATCATTTCCACCGCTATTTGGAAACGCTCTCCGACACGGTACTGTGATTGGCAGGCCTCAGCTTTTAAAGTTCTTGACTCTTCACGAACCTTCATATTTTTTGCTTTGTTTTATTCTGTTGTGACTGGTTCGCTTGTCCTACGAGCATGTAAACAGATAACGGAATAACGGTCATTGAGACGACGTATAGTGGAACGATAGTCAACGGTAACGAACAACGGACTACGGAATATGCACGACTAGTTGGAGACTTCCCGGCCAAACCCAACCACCCAGGGCTAACGCGTGAACACAGAAGACTGGCCTCCGGACAGAGTTCCTTTATGTCACTCAATCTGAAGACAACACGGTCACAAACAAAATCGTATTTAGAGAGTTTGTGACCAATCAACAGGTTAAATCAAAAGTGGACCAAATCATGAGCCGAACATTACAGTGATGCGCGTGGGCAGAATGTAGGCGTGTGAGCGTTGGGGTGCCAGAGATTTGGCACAAGGATTGAAGGACGAAGTGGCACATGACCGTGCCAACTGTGAAGGTCACTCGCCAGTGTACTTTGTTAGCCTTTGTCGCACAATATTTTCGAGAAACTGGCGACTTTCCCGACACATTCTTTTGTTCGTTAGTTTACTGTTCCACGTATCACTGTCGGAAACAAGGACAATTTAAACCACGGTGTCTGCCGGTGTGTCCTAAAGTTACAAATGAAGATCGTCATGAAAGTTACTGACTGATAAACTTACCGGTTACGTGGTTATTTGAGGGATAGGCCGATGGCCCAGGTTTTTTTCGTATGCATCTTGCTTCGGAATGGTCTATGTGACCCCTTTGCTTAGGCTTTTCCTGAATATGCAACATGTATGTCAGATGGAATCTTTTATCTTCGCCATAGAGGTCCGCCGAATCCGTTTCGAAGGTGACAGGGTGTTACTTTTATCGACTACAAAAGCTGTACTCATCAGACTTTACTACCCGTACACGTGTTCGCAACATCAAATGGTACAAACGCCCCACTTCTCTGGACACTTATCCCAAACCTAATTGAAACGCGACTCGCTGTGATCTACTGGGCACCGATAGGCACGTCTGATGGGCGAATGCACCACTCATCCAGTCAACTGAAATTCGCGCCCTAGCCTATGGTCTATAGGGTTGAAAAGACTTATTTAACTTTTTCTGCTTTTCGTTTGTAATTTGCAACTGTTTTTTTGTGGCCACAAACTTCGGATGAGAACAACTTAAACCAATTGTGTGTTGCTGCGAAGTTTCACGGGATACGCCGTGCAGTCACTTATTGTTCAGTTGTTTCGTCATCCGGTTCGTTTAACATTTTGTACAACGGATATGTGGTAGTAGTCTGTGCTCTGAATTGACGGAGCGAATTTTCGGTTTTATCACATAACACATCCTAAAGTGTGGACGTATAAACAGTATTTGATATGTTAGTTGAGCCCAGCTGCGTAATTAAATTTCTTTGGCATATCCAGCTTCATAGTCATCCGACAACGGGACGGAAACCGGTTTGTTCGAGGCTGGACAATTGTTTAATTATGGCTAACAACTTGTCCCATATTTACTTCTATTCCATCTATAGGTCATTGACGAAGCTGATCGTGTGATAGTAGAGGAGAAGCAAGACTGGTATCGTCTCCTGGAGGATGCGCTCTATCACTTCAATGTACTCGCATTCGATACGGACACACAGCCGGAACCGACTCGTCCAGCCAAACGTATACGTTCCAAGCCGGTGCTGTCCATTATGAATCAGTATGACATCAGCCATGATTTGACTTTACAAAAGGTACGTGTTTGGTTGTCACTTTGTCCATTTGAGGATGTTTGTTAACCTGTATAACCTTTCACGAATGCCTGCAAGTAGTTCATAGTAAATGTTCCGCAACGAGTGAGAAAAACGTGGATTCTGAGGTGAAAAGGACGAACAAGTAAAGGACGAATGGCAATTTGATGTGCACAGAAATTTGCAGTGCGGTGACTTTTCTTATCGTACCAGACGGCATATACAATCACAGATGTTCACTGTTCCACGGACCACAGTTTGGAAACCGGGAACACTCAACCGAAACGCTTCAACGTCATCTTTTGTCCCCTAAATACAAGTTTTATGTTGACCATCAGACCACTGTCTCTGCCCCCCCCCCACTACTCGCAACCAAGGCGCGACGTGGCAAGCAGTGAGTTAATGTTCGTAAGATGTGTTCAAACCAATGAAACCTAAGACGGGATCAGCATACTACCTGGTGGATGGTATCTGTGCACCTCGAAGACGCACCGAAAAAAACATGATCGCACGTTCTTCCCATTACGGGCCGCTAGCACTTCGGTAGCACCCCTGGTGGCGAATATGTACCGTAAATTTCTTCTGCATGGATGGGCTTTTGCAACCGTACAGTGTGATTATTACTATAGTTGTTCCATGCATTTAGCCTTTTTCAAAGTGACAGATCATGCTGGTGCCATAGACAACGATTTTCGTCCGAGTCCTACCTGTACGGTTTTTGATCTCGTCTGACATTACATCAGCGCGATCAAACTCGCAAAGTACACGGTCTTTCTAATCATCTGCAACCACTCACTATCAAGGGTATGTTCAGACACAGCCTGTCAGCCGTGTATTTGGAAGGCGGAAAAATTTCACCAAGTTGACGAACTGAAGCCGCTAATTTGTGTAGAATGTTCTGAGCTTCCTGTGGACCATTACGGATTGCCGCAATGTGGTTTGCATCCCTTAAGTCTAGCACCTTCGGGCACGTTCACAGTTTGTCAGAACGCATTCGTAGATTGCTTCCTAACTCTTTAAGCACGTTTTCCACATCTTCAAGCCCACGGTAGTTACAGTTGTGGTTGTCTCATTTCACGTGTCCACAAGGTTCTCAGTAAATTCAGGTGGTAACAACTCCTCACCGGTATTCGATGAATTCGAGTTAACTTGAAATACTGACGACAGTTGGCCAACTGAATCATCTGAGTGTGGTATGCGACACTGCTAGAATTGGACGAGCTTGTGTACAAGGTGTAAATTCTTAGATTTCGTGAGGATAGCTTAGGTTTACGCTGACTACCTCACCTACCGCGTTCTCACTGTGTTTCGCTTGGTGTGCGACGTCACACGGCTAAGTACGTGGGGGTAGTCGTAATATGTAGATTAATTCAGTTATAGCATTCGTAGTATTGGCGAAGTAGTTTAAACCGATTGGTAAGACCACGGACAAGATCAGTCACCCCTCTGTTTATGTTCCTCACTAAGGAGTGGACGCTGCATCTGTGTGTGAGCTTTGTGTCTAATCGTCTTATCGTTAACTTCCCCATCAATAGCGTAACCTTTATATGCAGTTAGCTTGTAGCTGGCGAAAAAAACATTGTATGAGTACAGGCGGTCTTCTACTGAGTGACTCTACCTGTGATTCTTCTCGATCCAGTTCAGCTTCGTCCACTGCAAAATTGAACAGAATGAGCGTGTCGTGATGTTTCGTCACTTTGTATGCTACAGGACAGCACTCTGTTTATAGTCGTAGCGGTTAAGTGCTACCAACAACCTGCCGCGTCTGAAAACCACACGTCACGAAATCATCCTCTCTCAAGGCAAGACACCTCTTCAACGTTGATACTCTTTACGAGTCTAATGCTGTCCGAGTGTTAAGTTGACCTCGGAAGGTCTAGCAGGACATTTTGATATCTGAATTCGTATTCCTTGGAATACACAGGAAGACTGTTCAATGTACGAGAACTAAGTGCCCAATTTAACACTATCTGTGCTAACCCTATTCTAGATACTCCCGTCGATGGAAATTTAAAACTTCTCAGGCTCTTTGTGATTACCACTTGCGTGAAGTGTCTGACAACCCATGCTCGGAAATGGAAGTTTTGTTCGCTTTTCGCTTCGTTTCGTGAAACGTCTCCATTGCATTATTTCTTCTAGAACTATTCAGTCAGCGAACTTCCTTGGGGACTGGCTGTTCCTCAACATTGTTTGCTATCCTCAACGTTACACCTGTTTATTTCGTTGGATTTTTATTTATAGATTCTAGTCTCCGCCACATTGACACATGATCCTGGGCCTTTGAAGCGTTTCAATTTGTACTTTCCCCATCTGATCACTTCAAGTCCAAGAGGACAGGCTACGTTAACACCAATTTTAATGAACGGTCTTGACCAAAAACAAAACAGCGGACGAACTACTTCGAATGACTTGAATGATTCGTCTGTACGCGAGATGAATGACCAACAAGTTATTGACGCAGAAATGACAGCTACAGCCGTTGGGGGCGTCGGCATATTTAGTACTCCTTGTGGTTTGAGAGTAAGTCCTCATTCCTATGTAAGAGGAAAACGTGACACTTAATATGTTCAGTGTTTAGAACAGTGCATTCGCTAGGCTAATTATGTCTGTGTAACACTAGTGCTAATTGATTGTCGTTTCCACTGGTTTCATGAGTTATGCAGATGTTCAGTCACCCAGTTCTCTTGTTTATTTACGCCAAGCCCTAATTCAGTGGCGGTTTGCTTGATGGTGTAACATTTTCTCCAAAGAGTGTCTTACGTTTCATCGACATAAAACTGATTGACAGATAGCGTAAATACCGTTTGACATTGTTTCAGTTTGATGCGGTAATACGTTGTTGGGCGAACAATCCTATGAGGAAATTAAATACTAATTTGTCCCCGGATCTGCCTGTTCTCTGTCCTACCCAGAAATTCTGTAACCAAACTTGCGCCTGACTACGTTGCGCTTTCGCTTTCCACACCTGCTTCGAATCTCTTTTAAAATACAGAGGGCTGATTGGACGTTCTTGCGCCTGTATGTAACGACCGCATAGTTGTCGCCTAGACTTTGGCTGACTGTTTTCAGAGTGAGGCCACTTTGAGACGCATTGCCTAAGTTGAAATACAGTAGTTGTATGGATTACGTCTTATCGTCATTCTTCTTCATATCTGAACTTTGACCTTTTTTCTCTTTCTATGATTGTGTGCCAGTCACTCGACCGTAATGAACGCTGGTGTATGATTGTCGTCTATGGTGGCGATGAGAGTTTTCGCATGTTGAACAGCTGTTTGACTAGCTAATAGAAATTCGACTGCGGTTGCTACTTTAATAACAGTGACAGCGAGGACAGGTAGCCAAACCAAAATGACGTTCTAAAAGAATTTAGTAGATTAGGGAAGACAATCAGCAAGCCTTCCGAGAGCCCTACTTCCTTAAGAGAACACTGTTGATTTAGAAGTTTTTTGAACACTAGCAATGGTGCACTTGCTGCCTGTTTTAGACGCCAAACTATTACCTCGAACTTTGAGGTAAAAAAATATGCGCTTATCGAACTGTCATACATGTTCTCGTCAGGGTGAACGCAGTCATTTTGTGAGGCAAAAAACGATGTGCTGCTGCTAACCCTATTGATAGACAGACCTTTGTTCGTTGTTCATGAAGCTACCTCATCTTTTTCAATGGAGAAAAAGCCAACGAATTATTGTTTGATGGGTCGAAACGGATTGCTTTTCCAGTTGGTTATAAGAGTCACTTTTATCATCAGTGCTTCTGTGGTAAAACATACATGTCGGCTAACTGAAGTTCATTATATTCAGGCATATTTTAAGTGATGATTTATACTGGGCACAGATGTTTTATGGCAAATTTTCCAACTCTCTAAGGCATACCTCTAACAGGATGTTTTTGAAGATCCCTGTCATACAAGTCAAGTTGAAAATAACAACTTTGTTACGTAGGCTCCATGAAACCTGTAAGTGATATATGTATTGAGAACAGCTCGCATTTTGTTCTGTATTAAACGGGCTTCATTTTTCTTACAGGAACATGTGGTCTGTGTGACTCAGGAACAGCGTACATTGTTTTTGCTACATTTGGTTCGTCATAAACACATCAAACGGATTCTCTGTTTCACCAATGCACGTATCATAACCAAGCGCCTGTCGCTGCTGCTCCAGAACGTATCAGGAATTAAGGTCTCCCCGATTTCCGCCGAAATGCCTCCCAACAAACGACAACACGTTTTACAGGCCTTTAGTCGTGGTGATTTGGACGTGAGTGCTTGTTTTCATTTTTCTAGTCCCGCAATTCATGATAGAAACTGGCCGATTGTCTGTATCTTGTTCGTAATGTGGGTTGAATGTATGAATAACTGGTCCAGTACATTATAGCTGTACGAAAAGTGTAACTGACAAAGACGAGCAGAAGTGTTGTTTAAAACGGTTTGTTCTCCTCAAGATGGAGTATTCAATGGAAATAATCCGTATGGCTTTCGTGCACTCTGAACGGATACCTAAATGAGACGTTCACAGCTCTTAACAACTGAAACCATGCCGATTGTGCACATGCGGACTGATGTACGTCACTGAACTACCATGATAGCTGTAACGTCAACAGTTAGGTGGACTACACAATTGCTCTCTGTGGTGCAGAACACGACACTGATTGCTCTAGTAAGCTGACTTTACAATCGAATCATCGTGACTTACTGAAATGTCCAAATAGTGTAAGCGGTTTTGAATGTCTTCTGCGTAATATAGTAAGGGGTGCGACTACAACTGTCAATACGCACGAGGAACCAGTGACGAAGTCACATATCATGTAGTTTACAACTTTTCTTGTAGTTATGGTAAGCGCTGTAGCGAGCAGACTGATCGTCCTCTTGACACTCTGAGCATTGGTTGTAAATCTAAATGACCACACTCGCTACAACAGCGGCCCTATGAGACCGAATTCCACCTCCTGCAGTCAACAAGCCCATAATCGGGACAGGTTACGATGTGCGTATGGTTCTCCATCGTCAACTAATTAAACCTGTCGTTGTGTTCATAACCAGCTTATGTTGACCTTCCGACTGTTGTAGTAATTCAGTGTGATGTGACAGTGAATTTGTGGTAGGCATCCATAAGTATGCGTCACTGTCACCACCTGTTTCGCGCTGTTTGTGTTCCATTGTAATGTACATGTGTTCAGATTGTACGAACACATGGACTGTGTCATTAAATTGTTCCGGTAGAATGTTGTTAATGATCGCAATTTATGTGAGCATTTATTTAATCTTCAAAGCCCACATACTCCTGCTCCGTGTCGCGCATTCTTTTCAGTTACGAATCTGATCATCCTTTTGCTTTCTAGAATTGAGTACAAGACTAACCAGTTTAATCGTTTTCTACATCTTTCTTTGGGGTAATGGTCTAACTACTTCATGTTGAATAAACAATTTAGGTTATGTGATCCAGCTGCAGTGTTTTAAGAAGAACGCTGTCAAAAACATTGTACTGGCTTCTGTTTCGCAAGTTCCATTTCCTGGGATTGTCACGTATTATCACTCGTGTACAGAAGCCCGCACTCGTATGTTGTGTCTTGCAACCTTATTGAGTCGCGTTCATTTGTTTATACTTCCTCAGATAGGCTCATTTATTTCTGATGCAAGCACTGTATTATTCTAGACGTTATTTATATATTATGTTATTTTTGAAAAAAGAATTCCGAAAAGCAACGTTATGAACTCTCACTTAGCATGGCTAAGTTGGGCTTGCAGGTGTCCTCTCTACCGGACACAACACATTTTTGACACGTCCACATGTATATATATATATATATACGTGTATACTCTCATAACCGCGTTGACATGTCGTATTTCGTACCTCAACGCGGTTCGACGTTTCATGACCTGTAGCGCGACCTAGATAAACTGCCGCGTTCAGTGATTGTGCACCGGGTATGGCTGGCAGGTCCGGCCCCTCCGACACGGCTGGTGTCTGTAACCATGCTTTTACGCACCCATCCACCCCCACATCCCGCTCAAGGTATGGGGGTGCTGTTGGTCACGACCACCGTCAAATACAAAAGCCATCAAGTCCTCTTACACGTGTTCACTTTATGAAGGGTTTGAAATGGGAATGACACAGCACCTCGTGCCCGGTCTCGGTGACGCGAACTAAACGGCGCACAGTCACACTGAAATTATTTTTGCCTCCGTGGCCTGTAGTTTTATGCAGCAAAGAAACTACAAATCAAGGATTACTCTCACATCTACCCATCCTTTCGTCACATCCCGCAAGTCTCCACTTGTTCAGTCAGTGATCCACAACAATCATTTCTGTTGTACTGTCGGGTTTTGAATAAGTCCAAACACTATCTAGTTTTTCATTGACTTATGCACAGGGTACACCACCATTTACGTCTTGTACACATATATGTATTTTCGTTAGCGTAACTGCACAGCTGTTTTCTTTACAGTTTGGAGCTTGTGGATCCTTCACTTTAAGGCGATTTCGTCAGGTCGTGATCATTTGACTCGTTTTCTTGCGAAAAATTCGTTTCGAACATTTTTTTGTTTCTCAGTCTGCTGGTATTGTCTCCGGCTCATATATGGTTGATGACTCCGACTTGTTTGTTAACGTCCGTACTGCTCATCTTTCTCTCTCCTCAGATCCTTGTTTGTACGGACAGTATGGCTCGTGGAATGGATATCAAAGGTGTGCAGTGTGTCGTGTCCTATGAGATGCCATTGAACGTGAAAACCTACGTACATCGTATTGGACGTACAGCACGAGCTGGTCAAACCGGTCTAGCATTTACCTTACTATTGAGAAATCAAGTCAGTTACATTGATTATGTTTTTTAATGCTGTTGTGGCTACACTGACATTTGCGCACTTTATAACATATCCTCTTCACCAGATCTACTCCATGAGGACTAATTGCACAGCCTGCATTCTGTTGAATGCTTCTTATAAGTGTTACCGTTTGTGGTATTATCTACGGGCGCGTGGTCGCTCACTGATGTTGGCGCTCGAATGTCAAGTGCCATGGTTTGGTATTCGAGTCTGGTGGCGACAGCTGCCTCTGTCTAGCTTTGAATAGCCTGACGCTCTCCAGCTTACACATGACCAATTGCGCCACATGACAGCGATCACCTTGTGGTGTGGAAGTTGCAAACTACAGGCACTCCGTCGGCTGGATGGATGCAGCCTATCTCACGATGTTGATAGTAATTGTCAGGGTCGTCGTTTCGGATTATTCGAGCTATGTTTCAATGCTCATTCTGAAACCTGCCGTAAAGTGTGGACACGTGAAAGAGCATCAATCGGTATTCCGTCGTTTTAGCAGTTACTGTTACCGTGTGCAAAATGTTCGCCTTTGTGGTCCGATGTGTGCTGACGGTCTGATGGTGGCACTCTCCCTAAATTTACCAGAGAATTGCACAGAAGTGGGATGGCATTCCTTTGTTTATATGCAGACACTGCAGCAGAGGAGTGAGTATAGTCTCATTGTCTATCTGTACGAACCCGGCATCATTCCCAGTAAATAGCAAGATGTTAATCATTTCAAGGATCCGACGGTTTGGTGGCTCTAATCGGTTGGTTCAAACGGATCAGGAATTTAAAAGGATTGTGACGATCTACATGTGATCGTTGAGTTACACGTAGCCCGAAAACAGATCCCCAAATTGAAAGCAAGATTGGACCCAAATATTCTTACGTCACTATTCAGGGAGTGTATAGGTAATTACAACAGCCGAACTTCAATCATTCACGACTTTAATCTCGTTGAATAAAATAGTTGGTTCCGAACTGAACCAGCAACAACAAGGATGAACCGTCAAGCTAGTATGCCAGATTAGGAATGGCTAACCGCATTGCAGAAGATTAATGACAAATTGATTCAATAAAACAAATGGGGCGAGTGGAATGGAGAATGCAAATAGGGGACTGAATTTTCTCAGTTTGAGGACCGACAGATTTACACCCGTCGATCGTGTTCCCCTGTTTATTGTACCTTACCTATTGTTTCGAACGCGTGGGTTCTTTCGGTAACCCTTTCTCAATGATCTTCAGTCGTGTCTTCTTGTTTGTCACTTTCTTGATGTTTTCATCTGTCAGCCATATTTCTTTCACCTTCTTGATACAGTCCGTATGATATAGTTCATTGTTATCTTTTCCTTGTGTGTCTTACGTCTTCTTCGTGCATCCATTCATTCATTGTAATAACTGGGATTTTTCGTCGTCGACACAATTTTTCCTTTCGTTTTAAGTTGCAACTGTTGGTAGCAATGCTTATCCGGATTACATATTAACCCCAGTAAATACGATGGAGATCTTGGTTGCAGGTCGTTCTGTTGACAGTGCAGGTTTTTGAACCAAGCTTCTAATTTCGAACGACAATCAAGCAACCACCGACAGGAAGAGGTCTGTGGGAATGCCACTCTTGGAGTCTAATGAGTATCGTTCAATTCATACTAGCCAAAATTCCCCACTGCTTGTTAGTATTGAGACATTGGTAACTACATAGAACAAGTGTAAATATGTTTAGGAGTGTTGAGAGACTGAACAGTTTGAAGCTCCATTCCTGCCCCAGTTTTTCCCAATTTTTCCAATCCACATTAATGATCCCAGTTGAAACTTGGAGCGAAACTGACTTAGATAGTCACCGCGTCGTTCTAGACTCGCAGCCACTCAATATAATGTTTTAACCAAGATCGTGCTCAAATAAGCCGGTCCGGTCACCAAGCGTGGCCCATCTCATTGATGTTCTGTGTGCAAAATTGGTTACGGCGATTGTCGTGAGCAGATGGCTGAGGCTGTGGCTTTGAAAATATTTCCCTAAAATTCTCTTTAATGAAGCTTTGTCAGTTAAGCACCTCTGCTTATCGAAAGCGGTTTGTTTTAACAGTACGGCTGCCTTGCTAAGTTGCGTAGCCCAACTGGGCACCCTCCGATAATATTATCCGGATTTCTTTCTTTTGTTTCGTTGGTTCATCACTGATGGGTTTTTAGGTATTTAATTGTTATAGATTGTGCATCGCTCTTTTGACTTCAGTTGTCACATTCTAGTGGACTTTTCAGTCATATCCTTGCTACGGCCGTGATCTGAACTCCGGTCATGCCTTCATGAGGCAACCGTGTTGACCGCTGTGCCATTCATCCAACATTAGGCACTACAGAATTATCATATCTGAACGCTCAGCCACTTTCGCTTCTGTGTAGTGGTCGATTTGTTCCCTCGTCTGGATATGAGATAGCTATTACTTGTTACCCCCAGTGGTGTGTGATTACACCTATTAATCCCATCTATCTGTTTTGCTCTGGTTATGTTCCTTATGTTCAGGTTACAAGTGTATGCTCATTCAGAATGTACAAAATTTTGTGCTGGTGTACATCACAATTTACCTCTTGCTTTTATTTTCAAGATTCTTAAATTGAAACAGTCGTTTCAAATTTCTTAGAGTGTTCTGCCGCCCCGTTTTGCGCTTGCCGTGCTACTTTGACATACATTGAAGGTTATAACCTTGTCTGTTTTTGGTCGTTATCATTCTTTTTTACCAGTGTGCTTTTGGTCAATCTTTGGACATATTTTGTTAGACTCCCCAGTTAATACCCTGATCGTTGATAATACTATCCGTTGTCGTTCATTGTGTTCGCAGTTGAACTTTTTCGCCACTTACTTGACATCACGTTGTAGAAACAGCTAACGCAACCGTACTCACTTATCTGTCATCAAGTTTGTCCGCGTAATGGTGCCTCTCTGTACGCTTCACCGGCCGACGCAAGTTAGTCACACGATCGGATCGCCACCACACCTTGTCTGGATCATCGGCCTGGTGTAACCTGACATTACTAAGCGTTTGTTGGTCCACATGGCGTTCTCGATGTGTATCGAGTCTTATTGCGTGTTTCATACATACATTATTTGAGCGCGACCCCCTAACTCTGATTTATAGTGCCCTATGTTTCACTTGTCACCATTGCCCCTGAATATCTGATCGGGAGTTCCTCAAATTCGGAATCAAGGTATCACTAATCAGAAGTCAGCGTCTGTTCTTTTGCAATTTATTCACAATTTAGAACTTTTCTCTGTATTTTGTATGTCTCAGCTCGGTTGCCGCTGCGGTGTCACAGAATCTTTTACCTCAGCTGTTTCCGTATTAATTGTTCATGTATGACAGAATCTAAACTCTACTTCCGGGAGTAGCCATTTGGGCCGTTTTCATGTTCGGTCGGTTCTGTAAATTTCGTCGGTGTTTAGTTCATTTATCATCCCAAGTTTTCTTTCTTTTCAGTTTTTCCACTTCAAGAAAGAGCTCCGATCAGTCGGTAAGACCAAACTGAAGGAAGTCCCTTTTCATGGCAGTCACATGGCGGATCTTCGTGCTGACTATGCAAAAGCTCTCAAGCTGTTGGAAGCCTCTGTCAAAGTAATCCCATTAAGCTTTATTTGTTGCTTGTCAAGTCGCTTGACCATCTTGGGTCGCATTTTTTCAACTGATTCTTCAATTTGCAAGTTCAATACTGCGGAGTATGTGGGACCTTCGGTTTGTCTTTCTCCCGTATTTTTATTACAGCGTTCACATTTCGGCAAGCTGCTCAGTTGGCTTACTGCAAATGGAGTTTTTTCGTTCGGCGTATTAATGAAGGTGCATCAGCAGGGTTGCATTGTATAAGGGATAGTCTACACGTTCTCTACTCCAAGACTGTGGCCATCCACGCAAATCTAGTCCATCTTTTATCCCATAGACATCTCTATGACCCACAAGCGACGCGGATATAAGGCGCAGTGTTACTTGGTGTCTGTGAAGTAGACTATTAAGGGTTGGACGTATGTTGTCTTCAAACATTCTACCGTGGTGTCAGCGTTTACTCGCACGCTTCGGATGACACCAATGGTTAAGTAACTGAGTTTCTGGAACCTTCTTCGATGATCAAGCGGGTTAATTTGCTTGATCTTGGCTATGTTGTTGGGATACCAACTGGTTGTCTTACTTAGATCCTTTGCTGAGAACACATAGATCACGTTGAACAAGGTGAATGACCGGGCAGGTTTGTATGGAATGTGTCCCGCACCCCAAAAGTAGAAAGTGTTGTTTCAAGACCTTTTCTGCTTTCTTTCTTGTTGGCAATTCGCTTGAGACTATATTCACCTTCACATACTTGGGTAGCACTATCTCCTCAGCTTGTAGTGCTGATATGTCAGCCGGGATAGCAAAGGTACGAGTTGCCTTTGTCAATCTACGTCATCTGTGGTGTCGAAAAGACGCTCAGTTGTTGCTGAAATAAACAGTATGCAATACTTATGTGCGTTCCGTTGTGATCTGTGGGTCGGAAACGTAGCCTGTTCGGGACGAAGATATCAGCAAGTTTCCTGTATTTGGCCACCGTTGTCTCCGCCAATTAGCCCGCATAAAATGAACTAATCGCGTTGCAAATACAGCCGTTTGCCGGTGTGAATTCCGGGACGCTTGATGTGCGTGATCAATCCAGTTAACTGATCGCACTGCTCAGCCTGCAATCGTTCGGTCTTGTACTCCGCATGCCAGATGAGCGTTTTCTGTACCGGGCACTATATACTGAGACATCATAGTCAGGGTACAACGTGGTCGCGATATATGAAGACAGTGACTGTTCCATTTACCAAAATGGAGAGTTGTGTTCCTGGTTAGGGTCCTCGTGTTCGCTTAAATCGCTGGCTAAAAACACTGTCCGTCTTGACAATCTGCTGCAGTCAGTGACCTGGTTGTACTTATGGCACTTCTTGTTCTCTCGATTAGTGTTCTCCTATCAATTTTTAACCTTTTGGTAACGTTTTTTCTTCAGGTTACTCCATGTCACTGTTGAAATGAGTGCAGTCCGAATCACACTACTGTCTTGTTAAGCCCAAGATCGTTGTGATGTTGATGATAACGAACACTCTTGTCAACGCTACAGCTGATTGTCGTAGGGTTCTGGTGGATAAATGATAATTTACCGTAGATAAGTTAAGACAGATCTTATTAGACCGGGCACTGGAGCCATTCTAGCTCATGAAAGAGATTGGGGCCAATCGGGTTTAGTCGTGCACACGTGGTTTAGTTGAACTGTTTATGAATCACGGGCGGTGATGTTGGTTAGAAAACTGCTGTGCAGATACCGCCTTCCTTGACCAACTGACCGCCTCTCCGAATTTCTTCGAGTTGCGCGTTGGCGGGCCGCTGCATTGTTCATACCACCGTCCTACTTGGTGTGGTCTAATTGCCCGAGACCATTTTGGTCGAACAGTTTTAGTCCCCTCGCACATTCTCCAGGGACAGACCAGAATTCTGAGTGGTTTAGCAAAATGAATCGCATGCACACATAACGGACTGTTCCTTTCGGCGTCAGCCGGAAGCTTCGACTTCACAGGTATCGGGGGGGCGTGTTCCCGTTGTTTTTACTGATACCCCCAGCGATACTTCCTGCCTCCGACTTGGTGCTACGCGGTAGACGAAACGTCCCACAGTTTCAAGCGGACTGCTCGTAACAAAGGGGGTGGATTTGGAGAAATCCATTACATTTTGTTAATGGATTCATCGCACTTGTTTTTCTCGTTTTCTTCCTGTTTGACTTTTAACACACTGCTTTCACTACTGTCTCTTCCCCTCTCAATAATGCAGTCTCTCCGTTCGATATTTTTCGCAGAAAGATTCGCAGTCCGCGACTGACAGGAGCACGAAAGTGCTTGGAACTATTTCTAAACAACTGGATTCTAACAAGAATTCTGCTGTTGATCCAGAATCGTCCGGTGAAGCTCGAAGACAGAAAAAGAAAACTCATCTCCGCAGCATGGATGAAAAACAATGATCCGTCATTTGTCCGATTTTCTTGAGACCTATTTTTATGGATACACTTTTGTATATGATATCCTGTCTTCTGACCATATGTTTTGACGTTCAGTGCGAGTTAGTTTTCGATCGCCCTCATTATCGCACCGTTTGCTTTTCTCAATAGGTTTACTGGTATACTTAATTTTCAGAGGGCGTGTATGTTTAGATCTGCGCTCAACTATTTACCAGTTCACAAGGAGATGAGGGGGGGTGACTGTTTGAAATGTTAGTCCAAATTACGTTTGATTTCAATCGTTCTGTCAAGTGCTTGTCGTTCGGTCATTTTTTGTCATGATTTCTAATATTTTTCTTTCTGAAGTGGCGAATTCGGCCATCATGAACAGTCCACTGCCAGATGTTCTGACTTATACAACTATGTTAGAACTATGCCTATGTTAGGGTTGAATTAGTGCGTATTATAAGCGTCCCTTATCGGAAGATTGGATCAGGTGGACAATAATTTTAAAACAAGTAGTATTCTTATTGGTATGTGAGCCATGGTTAGGTTTCTGAGTTCTGACTCTAGCCAACCATGCGATACCAGTTGATCAACTGAATCTTCATCCACCGAAGGCAGGTCAACTTGTATAGGGTACATTGAGAAAATTGTTACCCTCATTGTGTAAGGAAATTTGTCTGTTGTAATACTTTCTTGCTGATGCAGAAGTTCTTAGTTTAACTAGATCGCACTGCCTATGGGTGAACGGCGTACGTCGAAAATCACATTATCGTAACATTCTTAATATTGTGGCTATCTTCTGTCTTTAGCATTGTTCATTAACCCTTTATCCATGCCTATCCCTCAACATCTGCTTAGCTTTCCAAAGGGAGTTTGACTGGCTGATGTTGACAGTTGGGGGTTGGCTGCACTTGTAAGACCGGTGAATAATGCGCCGGTTTTGTCATGACGTTCCATCTCATCCGGTCTGCCGCTTGCCTCTGCTCAAAACCATGAGACCGATCGTAGTGTTGATTATTTAGGGTGAATATTGTTTGCTGGTGAACTTGTTGTGTTGGTTTTCAGAAGACATTTGCCTACTGTTCAGTAACTATTGTTTGTTTGCTTTTCAGACGAAATGAACATGCATCTGTGCAATTGGGTTTTGAATGCACTATTTTATCTAGTTCATAGTGCTCCGTTTGGTTTATCGCAATCGGACCTTCAAACACGCCAGTTAAACTGCAATGTATCCCAGCGTGGGTTTCATTTGAATCTGCATTGTGCATTGCACAGTTCGGAAAACCATCCGTGGGGCGGTTGCGTTTTGAAAATGCGTCTGTCGAAAGGTCGGTTGGCTGTTTCTCCTGTTCAAAGATTTCTCATGCACTTTAACTAGTTTCGTTGGTCTACTCAAGCGCTGTTATATTTATTGAATTTGACTTAATCCGTTTATATGGTCTTGCGTCCCTCATTGTATTAGCGCATCCTTGTTTGCTTTCACCCCTAACTAAAGCAAGGGATGATGCGAATTCCGTATATCCCAGATTAGTTAATTGCTGTTAAATTCTGTTATTTCTTGAACGATGCTGAGATATACCGGCTCAAATTTTCTGTGTATTTCAGCTCTCTACGTCGACCCGTATGAACTGGCGATCCGTCAGCCACATCTGAACTTTACTCTCGCCAAACCGAGAAATCAATCCGGACTCGCGTCTTCCCGACTAGGTAAATGGCTATCTTGGTTCACCGGCTCCGATCCCCACCATACTGGCCACGGTTCTTTTGAACAGTACGAATTGGCTGATGTTCCAATGAATCGAAGTGAAGTAGATGTGGAGGGTCCAGAGTGGTTGGCGGAACCAATGACACTCAACTTGCATCCGCAGTCCTCATCGAAGGCCATCGACATACCATTACATGTACGGTATCAGTAAGTCCGGTTTCTAAGATTGTTCTTGGTCGGTTTAAAGGCACAACGTATTATCGGTTACCACGTGTACACTTACTAGAAACGTCCCCCTTGAACTGCTTGTTTGCAAATTGTTGTGTAAGGAACATGTGTTGTAAACCCAGAAGGCGGATGACACAAAGGTTACTTTATTGGAGAAACCAACACACTACTTAAGCGTCTGAGCACGACAAGAAACGGAAACACTCATTTGCACACCATACTCTTCTGAGGATACTCCAGTCGCTCTAGACACCATGTATCAGTTCCGTCGTGTAGCGAA
>QNGE01000018.1:0-17026 GCA_008508345.1 Paragonimus westermani
GAAATGTTATTGCGTTCAGCTATTCATGAAGTGTGAGACGTCAACATAGAAATCTAAGTGAAGGGCTCAGTCATTTTTAGTCCAGAGTTACTTTCTATACAGGGCAAGTGAGCCAACGAAAGTCTACTGTAGTCCGTACTATGCATGGTGTAATTATTCATGCAGTTAAACAATAAAAACACAACGTTCATTCACGAATTATAATAACTACAGAAACCAGTTTCATCAGCATCATGACTATCACAGGAAGGTCTGAAAACGCACAACGAACACGTTTCTGTACCGACGGCGACATCACGCAGACATAGTCGTCCAAGCATTGCATCATAGGCATTATCAGGAGTATCGTCATCAGGTGTAAACTCTGTGGAACCACAAATGAAACTTTTATTTCAGGAAGCAGGTACATTTTAAAGACCACTGGGCATAATACCCATTACGTCTTAGAAGATAACAAGTGGTCCAAACGTAGGGGCTGTACAACGAAATATAATTATTATCAGCCAGACAGTGAATACTTCGTATCAAATTGTAACAAAAAATGGGGATTAAAATATACAATCCGACTGGACACAATCCTAGGAACGATAGAAGATAGACAAACACGAGGCCATATAAGGCCGTGGGATTGTGGTGTATTCCAAGTCATCCGGTCTCTTGCTTTGCGATGGTGTTGATGCGTTCATCTTCTGAAGAGCTGCGATGGAAGTTGTGCTCCGCGTCTACGAGCTCGGATTTTAGCACATGTAGACAACGCATTCTAGTCATGCATGAGGATCCGTTGGTGAATGCTCACGTATTTTCAAGTTGACCATCGCTCACATTTGATCGCAGCCTTCGCATTCAGATAGAATTTGCATCCGGCCTCTTCCGAAAAGAAGCACTAGACTGGAGTTGCATGTTTAATGAGATCAATGATTTCGACCTGTCTCGGAAGTCCTAATCGCAGGGTTAGCAATTTGAGTTAACAGGACAGTTACTGTGTCTCCTCTCGAGACGATCGGGCAACCTGATCATTGTTCACAAGCAAAAGTGGTTGAGCGTTTACATTTGATAATTCGGTCGTGCCTAATGTGAGGTCGGTGGCGCATTGGTCAACACGTCTGCCTCATGAATGGAATGGCCGGAGTTCAAATCCCGGCCGTGGCAAGGATATGCACTACTGATGAGCTCTAATGAGAGCGAAACTCGAGTCTAGTGCTTCTTTTCGAAAGACACCGGCTGGCTGGAAAGTCTATCCGAGTGCGAAGACTGCGATCAAGTGTGAGTGATGGTCAACTTGAAAGTATTTGTAATAATCCGTTTTCCGACGAAGACGAGATTTTGGGCTATACATCACTCGCAACCACTTTGTAGGGCTGATTTGATCAACCTTTTCTCTAGGCCAGTTGTGAATACTTGAAACTCCATTCTGTCGACTTCTGTGACACTGACTGGTTACAACACACCCTCATTGGCATCATCTAGGACCGCTGGATATTGCGTCAGTGCATTTTTCGCATGTAGAAAGTACGCACAAATTTATCGTAGTTTGAGGTATAGAGTTGGGTATAAACAACAGAGAGCTGGTAGGCTGATAACCCCGGTAAGAAGATTCTTAAGTTGAAATTGTAACTGTTTGCATACGTACATTATGCTGACTGTATGTCTGATGTAAGCGTTGTGTAATGTTTGCCTCTGATCCTTCACAGCCAGGCCGGTAAAAAGACGGGATGTGTTGGGAAGGATTCGTGACGAAACAAACCGGCAAAACTCATGGTAGAAACAGTTGCTGCTGTTATATGTATGTACAAAACGGTAAAGTGCACAGATAACACTTTGGATAAGTCCGAGTAATCAAAACGAAATCTTTCTCTTGAGTAGAAAACGGTAAACTCAATGACACAAATACGATCACACCATGAGAAGACGGAGCAGTTTGCATTTAGGTAATAGAATTACCACAACGTCTAACCAAAAAATGACGCGAACCCATCACAGTATTAGGGAAAATGACAAATTGTGGCCATGTTGCTTACAGTGGACTCAGCTTAATGTCGTAGTCGAATGATTGTTAAGTGTCTTCATGACAGACGTTAAAATAAAAACTACTTCGTTCGCCTGATGAGTCCAACAGCGTATGACAGTGAGTTGTTACGATAGTTCACCTTCTTGTCTAATGCAAATTACTTGAAGTGATTTTTGCAAGGTAAAATTGCATTAGTATTGTGCATTTGCCGTCCAAAAAACCCCAAAAGCGCAAGGGTTTTGTGATACTCAATCGTACCTGAATTGAAACCTCCCACGCAAGTAATAAGGAGAAGACCTGGTACTGGTAGCAGTAAGAAATTGTTATTCATGAATTGAGACGCCGAATTTATGGATGTACAACAGTATTAAAGGAATCACAGCCTGTAGTTGGTTGATCTCATTAGCACATGCAACATCATAAACTGTATGTTAATTGGTGGGATACGGAACAGATGAATTGGCGAATAACGGAAGGCACAACACTGAGACCGTTCGTCAAATCCTGATGTTGTATCTTTAACACGATATTTGGATTGGCCGTTTGTCAGATCTGCTGTTGTGTCGGGGTTTGGATAATCGGATAATCGAGATTTCCACCACAGTTTTGCGCATTTTCAAAGTAATAATCCCACTTAAAATTTGGAGTTAGACTGATTTTCTGAACTTTTATTTTATGTGTTCCCAAAATCCATCGACTCCACTGAGCCTGATTTATGCGATGCTTCCAAATTACAAATGAGTTACCAAAGGTCTACTTTACACGATATTTTTACAATAGAAGGAAATTGTGCTCACTACTGTGTTAAAAGTTGGCAGACCTTTTGGGTAAAATATTAATGTATAGGGCAACAGTTTTGTTTCTGTGGATGTAACTTGTCAAATATGTCTGTTCTGTATTCCTTGCATCCGTCTTGCCACAGAGTTTTTAGTGACATCTATTCTAGCATCTTTCATGGCAGCAACAACTCGGTTTTAGGTTTGTAACCTGATGACCTGATCAGAACCACTTGTGCGCAGTGCAGACATTTTATAGCTGAAGAGTTCAAAATATTATTTTTGACCCTACAATACTTCCAGCCCAACACACTTAGCTTTAGATAAATGCGAATCTCGTAGGAATAAAGGGAGACAAAGTTTCTGCGAACAACGTGTTCTCGATAATTTCTTCTCTTCGGCTGGTACAGTTGTGTACAATCAAGTGATGACTAAAACATTAGTGATCAACAGATATTTTTTTCTCAAATGCACATCAAGTGATTCACTATAATGAAGCGTATTTAAGAAGACAAAGACTGGACCTTACCTGCACTTTCATACCTACGTACCACTCAGTTTCAAACGGCGCCTTTTATGTTGTCTGGTGAACAGAACGAACAGGATCTGCACAAAAGACAGGATAGAAGAGGGATTTCAGAATAAACATCAACACTCACGAGAGACCATCGCGACCCTTAGTGGACACTGTCAACATGACAAAGTTCTTCCTAGCTTTGTCACTCAAAAGTGGCGTAACGGTGGAGTTTACATCGTGTCAAATAACTGTCACCAACGCTGTCTATTGTTCTGCAAGCCCCATTGTCACATTTCACTCCAAACGGATGGTGTCGCTGTGGCGGAAGTAAATTTGCTTAATAATTTTACCCCTTTCCTTATCTGTTTACTTGACCGTTCCTTTGGTTCTGCATGCATAGATTGCACTACTGGGCACTTATCTGACAGAATCCGCGAGCATTACCGACCTGGGCTTGCTCTGGGACAACAAAAACCAACCACCGTGGCTTACAGGATGGACTGTGGTCTACACGCTTACACGGAGATAACGCTTCGTGCCGTCTACGCGGTCCCTGGCACCTCATCGCCAAAGGTCAAATGTCATTCTGTCATTGATCGAGAAGGTTGTGATCTGATTTGTGGACGCAGAAAGAGTTCGTTCAAATCCTGAGGCTTCCTCGGTCATTCACCTTTACCTGGCCCTTGAAACAAATTGTCATCTTCCGCTGGCTCAGACCGATTAACGCTGACTATTGAATAAGGAATTTTTGTGTTTCTAACTGCCACGAAGTAGCGTTAATCATGTATCCAGTCCCACTGTCTCTTTATTTGTATCAATCGAAGGGTAGTGTTTACCTTGAAGTCTGTTATCTGAAACCTTTTTTCTATACCTCGGTTCACAACACCGTAAGTACTGCGTGGTTATTAGTCACGAGTCGCCAGAGGTAGACAATCGTTTCGTGTTTGTCATCACCTGTTAGGTATACGCCCTCGGTGAAGCTTACATCATTCTATTCAAACTTCAACTGTTAAGGTGGTCTTGCGATCTGCGCTGCCTCAGAGGTTCCACTGAGTTTGAGAAGTACTGACGAATGAGCTACTACGTATTGACAACACGTGTGGTATTTGAACTAGTGCCTGTGAGTGAAAATGTATTCACTAGGATGTCACACGTTCAATATAAAGGTCAACACCTGTTAGCTAACTACATGCGACTGGTTGGGTGTGATTTTTAGGGAACACAGATTAGGGTGTCGTGTGGCATTTTATAGCTTACCTGGTTGTGTGCTGGTTTGTTTTAAGGCGACGGAACCAAGGTCAACTTATGAACCATATAATTCTTGTTTCTAATATCCCAGGTGGATGTTATTACTAAAGCTAATTTGTCACAGATGCTGCCTACTAGTGTAGGTCAAGTTGTGGTGATATGCGTTGATTCAACGAATCGTCAGCATGAAACGAGCAAAAGTAAGGCATTGCGATGTTTGACCTCATTTCTGTCACCAGAAACCAGCGGAGCAGATGATCGCTCTGCTAATGAATCTACAATATCCCTCAGAAAAAGTCTGTTCGCCAGGCTGAAAATGTTTTTTAACCAAGTCTACAAATCCGAACAATGGCTGTAAACACTAAACACCAGCCCGTTGGGAGTTAGCGGGTCTAACCACTCCTGAAGACTGTTCATATGTTCCCATGTGAAACAATTTCGGTTCCAGCGAACAGAACCGCTTTCGATAAATCCTCATCTTAGGCTGGTACAACTACATACAAAGTTAAGTAACCACAAGGACAGTACTTGATCAAAAGTGGTACGAGGGTAAGGCGATTGAGTAAAACACAAACACGACATCGTTATGGCTTTGCTCATCATGGGGGTAGGTTTTAGGAAGTCAGTGTTAATTGGGGTAAGTTGGGGGGGGACAGGATCAAGTTGCCTCGTGAGCTAAGTGTACATGTTTGGCCACACTAATCCCAAGGTGTGAACGAACTGTGTTTGAGCACACAAATCCAGTTGACCTAATTGAATTGCGACCGCCTCGTCTATAGACGAGATACGCCAATTGTTCTTTCTTGAAGCGGTGGCCGGGGCACAGTAGACGATGTGGAACGCCCTATCCTTGTCTGTGCGTCGATCACAATCAACTAGATGGGCCAGAATGGGTGAGATAGTATTCTTTGTCATTCCGGAGCGAAGCCACGCCGGGCAGTGTTCACGAATTCTTCCCGATTAACGCCTGGTGGTGCGACCAATACATGTTGAACCACAGGAACAGCCAAATGAATAGATCAGAAATGAGGCAGCACTGTTAGGCATACTGTCTTTCAGAGTAAGTGGCACTGTCCGTTTTGAGTGTGACGTTACGGCGGGACTTGCAGCACAGTAGGTACTACCAATCGCATCAGTTAGTTTGCGCGTTATCAGCTCGGCTGCTGCGTCACCTTTGAAAGGCAAAGTTATGTAGATCTTTTTCTTATCAACTGTGTTCATTGAGGTTTACGTTGGTCTCTATTGCACATTTTTAATAATGAATTTCTCAGGATAGACATTACTAGAAAGGGTATCCTGTATCATGCTTAGCTCCCATTCTATCGTATATTCCGTACAGATTCCTTTTGCCCTATTTGTCAAGCAGTACACAAGGCTTCGTTTCACACTAATTGGCACATAGCTGTGCAAGAGTAGATATTGTCCACTCTTAGGTTTTCTTTCTACATGCACTTCACTGTAATGATTCATCCGATCTGCGCGTTAGTGCTACGTTCATTAATGGCAGGCGGTCGTCAATTTCTTGTTGGAAACGGCCAAACGCTTCTGTGAACCTTCTGCTTTCACCACTTCGAAAAAAAACGTCGTCTACATATCTTCGATAACAGCTGGTCAAATTGTTTCGTCCAGCTGGTTATTCTCGAGCATGCTCATAAAAATTTTTGCCAGTCACGAGCCTAATGATGAGCCTATAGCTACACAGTCAATCTGGAGACAAAGCTCACCATTGAAGTGAAACTGGATATTACTAATACAGAACATTAAAAACTCCTTCAGCTCACTCACAGGTAGACCGACGTTAACTGGCGACTTTCAATATAATCATGAAAGAACTGTGTTTTTTCGACGAGAGAGACATTAGTAAATAGAGGCAAGACATCTACCCCAATTAACACTGACTTCCTAAAACCTACCCCCATGATGAGCAAAGCCATAACGATGTCGTGTTTGTGTTTTACTCAATCGCCTTACCCTCGTACCACTTTTGATCAAGTACTGTCCTTGTGGTTACTTAACTTTGTATGTAGTTGTACCAGCCTAAGATGAGGATTTATCGAAAGCGGTTCTGTTCGCTGGAACCGAAATTGTTTCACATGATTTCCGCAGGGATTTTCAAGTATTTGTACCCATGGAGTTCTTCGGAAATTTTAGCTTGACAAGTAACCCAATTTTCGTTCTGCCAAGTTAAAGCAAAACTGACGTGAAAGTAGTAGTTAAGTAAGGACTACGGGTTCCCCAGTATGATCCTAAAACTATTGCGGGGCTGAAAACATTATATGATTCCAAACTTGTTGCAACACACTGAGGACGAGCAAAACAACCTTGTAAAGAGATTTTTGTTTTATTGTTGGATTCTCATGACCTTTGCATTCACCAGGTTGCGTAGTTTCATGCTTTTAGTGTGTATACGCGTGAGGTGATAGATGGGAAAAACGATGTACACTTAACCCATAAGTTCAGTCCGTTAAGTGAGGTAACAGCTACAACTCTTACGTTACCGTCCTATAATCAAATACAAGGGGTTGATATTTTCACCTACTCTTCCCGACTAGCCGCTCGTTGTGAGACCGACGTTTCCTGCTCCACAGAAACAAGAAAATGAGTAAATTCAAGCTGGGCGTGCACTGTTGAATACTGTCGCCTATTTGAAGATGTGCAGTGGGTTTAGAGGTGGACAGTATTAATATTTACTGCAGTGGTTTTCAGAACTGTATCGAGCCATCCAATCAGCCATATATTTACGGTTTGATAGTTTTCAGAAGAGAAGAATTTAAACCATTTTACGTCCGTCAAAAGTTCTGGGGCTGGAATTTGCTTGAGTGTTCACTAAGAGGGAACGTTCGATGCAACAGACGGAGCTGTAAGTACGACTTTTGTAAAAAAAAGATCCTTCATACATCTCATCCACTTCAAGCATAGGAAGTATTGAGATTGACCGCGCTGTCCATTCTATCTCTGTTTCCAATCCATGTAACGCTAACGCAATCTGTCAATATCTTTTACTAGTGACACCTCAATCAACGCTATCCGTCCGCCTAGCTGTGTTTCTGGTCTTTACAACGAACACAGCATACTTCTTCGATGCTCCTGTCCAACTCGTTTGCTTTAGCAATCTAAAAAACTGGTCGTCATCCGATGCACCAAAGTAACCAATTCCGACACCACCGCTGATGCATACTGTTTGCACGCAATTGAACTGTACGTTCTCTGTGCAATCCAATGTGAACGTTAGACCTTCATTTAGCAACTCTACATGTGAGTCAGTAGAAGGGATGTAATCTTTCAGAGGCTCAACAATTTCTTGAAATGTTAACTATGTGAACAGAAAGCACGCATCTAATGGTAACAGGTTTTATCTGCAACATTCAGATCTATTTGTTCTGTAAAGTAAGGTATCGTTGAGGATACCATGGCTAATTCCAAAAGTTTTGTTATCCATTGAGCCATTTCTTGAAAATGCAAACTTTTTAGGCCCAGAATAGGGTATAGAGATACGTCACCTTTATGGATATTTGGTATGTCATAGAAAGTGGGCATGGCTATATCTTTTGATCATATCTACGCAAATCTTGATGCAACTGTCAGTGCGTTTTAAGTCATGTGAGAAAGACCCAGCGTTTGCCTTTTCCATTACAACACTTAGTATTTTCATCATCCATCCTCAGAACCTCGTCCGTTAATACGTCGTACTTCCTGCTGCGTAACAAATCACACTCAAGCTTAGGGGGCGAACGAGTACTGTCCACTTTTGGGTTCGTCGAGAATTGCTAGTAGTGATAACTAAATCTACCGTGTTAGAAAAGTTAGCACCGAAGGTGAGAAACTAAACATCCTGGCAACTGTAAGGGCCATCTAACTCCCGTGGTGGGGCCCGGACGTGTGTGAAAGTGTCTTTCGTTCAAGCTTTCAGATTATCAGGACTTGTATTTGCTACAGCAGATGATAAAATGCCGCCCAGCTTGATGCCGTACTTCATCCAGTTCGTTAATGATTTTAATGTCGATATGTCTCACCCGGCAAAAAATTACTGATGAATCATACGGTCAAAGTTATCTTACGCAACAAAGGAGACCACTAACATTAATAATAATCCGTGACTGTATTGCCTAATTGTTATTTTTACATATCTAAACGGTTAGAAATGTTTATCGAAATCTGTGAAATTCCTTTCTAAGGTTATCGATATTCGACCTTTATTTTGTATTGTCACAGTCAGCTGTTTGTCTGTTGTCAAAGTAGATACATTAGAATTGTTAATTCTTCTACTAAGATAGCCTGATTTAAGGTCTAATGTATTAGCATTTGCAGGAGGTAGCAAGGTGTAGTCACTTTGCCACATATTTATTCACGGTTAGACATTGCTTTTTGGTCTTTAAAAAGAAGCGATATGTGTTGCCATATTTAAACCTGTTTATAGGATCATCAGTTAACCCTCTCAGCCTGCTTATTTCACAGGTCAGTTCCGATTCTGTCTCAACCTTTTGTATGAGGCAAATTGTTTATCAGTAATCTGTCAGGAAGTGTGTTCATAAGCCATTAATTAAACAAGTAAAAATGCTTGGGATTTTCCTCCAGATTCAATCATGTGAAAAGAATTTTCTGCTTGTTTCCTTGAAAAGTCACTACACCCACATTTGGCTCATGTTAGATCTCGTCAATGAACCTATGCTTATCGACTGATGCACTTAAAATTTGGTAGCGTTTTTATTACCATCTTGACTACTGCTTCACTGAGCTCACGGTACATATGATCGGTTGTGCGATGGGCAGCAAGGCTGCCTCATGGGGTTATAGGTCTCTTATCAGTGGAGCCACTCCCTGTTCCCATATAAAATCATCGTGCTACGAACCAATCACCATCTCAGCACAGTCCAGAAAATCTGCTTCTAATATGTTATGACGTGCGTCTGGAGAAATTAGAAACGGCTTTCCGACGACGACCACTAATTCCGGCGTTTTGTTCAGCCAAGCCAGTATAGGCCAACATAAATCTACCCGCCGCTCACACGAACTTTACATGCGGTTTTGATGATCCCCCCACGGTTGTGGCCCAGTCAAAGAAGTCACCGTCCATTTCACCCGGTCAGTTGGCTTAGCTAATTATTACCTTCACGTTAGCCTATTGTCGATTATACATTTCGACAAAAACCATCATCGAAGCGTTCAGCTAAATATTGTCTTTTCTAGTCCGACAGATGCACCGTCCTCCACAAGCTAGACTGCCAGCATCCGCAGCACACACTGACACGTTTATCTCCCGTATCCCACCCAATCAAAGCTGTTATTTTCTGAAACAACTCTTCAGTTATCCTTCGAGGTTTGTTCAGCTCACCAGTTTGTTAATTTTTATTTAGCTAGATGCCAGTGGATTTCTGATGAGTAATTGGTGAGTGGTATGTTCCGTGTCTTCCACTGTCACCCAAATGACAATGAGAGCTACATTAAATTGTATTTGGAGTGCTGGCAGGACCTTCTGCTTTAGCCGGTCAATCAGCGTGAGTTGGTCCCAGGCACTATGTAACTAAGACAGAGCTCTTGCCGATGCTCACCAAGGTGATAGGACGTAAACAAAGGCCTTGTCTCCGTCACTAAATCGGACGCCCTTGAGCCGCTGCTGCAAGTCGGCATGAACACAGGGTTCTGCGATCAGTATTTCCTTCGCACTGACCAATTTCAACCTTGCAGTATTTGTCCATGTAACCTCTAGAATAGGGTCTGCCATGCCACTGAGGAGCATGTACAAATCACTCAGAGTCGCCCGGTCAGCCACGACAGTCATCTAGGCCACGTCAACCGAATATTCCAAAAGCTCCGAATGTACTAATCGTCCAACAGCTGTGACCGAGGGATTTCCATTTTCAACTCCGATCACAGCAAGGACCGTTGTTAGCAAGGACCGGAAAGGTACAGATATGCCTTATTCAGTAGGTGCATACGGGTGGCATACGCTTGAATGACACAACCAGATACTTATTTATTCGCGCGTGATGATATTCTTGGAGTAAACTGGGTAATAATTATAACACTGTATGTTGAAACCGTGATTTCTTACTTAAATGCTGCCCAAATTATAATTTGTTTTTACAACAATTTAGTTCACTCAGGTGTGACGGTGAACACAAGTAATGATCGTAAAACAAAATTTTGGTGCCCGTGCAGCCGCGGCTATTACAAACAGTGTGGTAGACTGCCTCTATGCCCAATGGTCGAGGGCACAAAGAAGTTACAGAACTAGACGATTCATTTTGACCAGAACTTTTTACTACTAAGGCAGTAGCTATACACGCTTTTGAAGAAGTTAGAGAATCTGAAGCTCCCATTTTCCACTTCGAATAAAACATAAATATTAGCTACATTTACCTTAGGCGTACTCAATTAAATTTGAACTTAGGACGTTGTCATTCATTCTCAGATGGTGTAGTGAATGACATTCAGTATTAATAACCCGACGTTGCCGAACTCATCGGAGTATCCGACTCACAAGAATGCAGTCTGTTAAAGGAGAGGGGAACCGTGGAACTTCACGATAAACCGTCACCGTTGACGTACCTTCAACCACGATTGAACTTACTCAGTTTTGGACTCTCGCAGGGCAGTTTTGGCAAATCACACTCACCTGGGATACCGTGGGTGCTCCCTATGTTGGTTGGGTTTGAGTTGTGTGGTGAGAATTCCTCATTTCAACGGCTTTAATAAAAACCGTTTAGATTGATATATTCTAATTTACTTTCTGTTGGGGATGTCAAATGCCCCCAAAACTGTCCAGTTAACTTGCGATTAAAATTGGTTATTTTGTAAATTTGAATTACGCTTTTTCGCACCATTATTGCACAACCATTTTCATTTCTACTGCCGTTTAACATATTGGACGTTGGTTCGCTTGTTTTTGACCTAGAGCGCTTTCCATCTGCTTCATTGAACATTATTCACAAGGTCGCTTGAGAAACTGTAAATACGCAAGAGCTCCGCTTGCAATTTGTCTTCAGAGTGAGACTGAAAAAGCATTTTTTCGAAAGACCAATGTTTTCCCTTCATAGTCGGCTTGGCTCTCCGGGATTACAACAGCGCGTACAGTATTATTGCGTCGTAGGGATCGTTACAGCTTAATTGTATTCGCTCTGTATCTCCGTAATATAACGTTTCCATAGAAATCTCCCTGCTTTATTACGGGTGCGCATAATAGATTAATCGTGTAAATCAGCAACTGGAGGGAGAACACAAAGAGTGAAAATATCGGAGGTCACAGCCACATTCGCTTACAAGACACCGACGACTCTGTAAACAGTTCGTTCCGCTGTGAACCTTTAGGGTGCAACAGCACTAAGTTGTGTGACGAACAACACAAAAGAAGAGACGCATTTGCTGTGCCAGAATGATCTGACGTCAGAATCTGTTGTATTGCAGACGTTACTGTCTCCTTATCTAGACCTGACATCGTGTTTGTGTAACTTGTGCGCCATGACCCTGGCTTACAACTGGAATTCTCCGTGTGTACAGCGCGTTGTGTGCCCGTGAACGCGAACCATTTCTCATAAGGAAATTAAATTTCAATTACTGATAAAACCAGTCTTTCACATACTGCCTGGAGAATGGACCTAGTTTTCACATTTGTTTAACAAAGACGAAGGATAATGGGTATCTTCGGAGCTGCCTCCTATCAAATTTCATCATCGTGGAGCTGGCTGATATTGATACTTCACGTCTTAAGTAATTACCCAGCTGTAATGCATTCCTCACTAAAGTTAATACTTCCTACTCTATATATTTAATGCGTGTATGGTAATCCCAATCAAACAGCAAACACACGTTTTCAGTAGCAAAGATGGGACAAAACCTTTCAAATAGCGTGTACAGAACTGTCTAAGTATCTTTGTGATAAACCAGTGGCGGGAAATAACTGTTTTCTGCATTTGAATAAATGAACGGTAGGTAATCTTTGTTACCAACCCGGCCGAAGCCGAGACTCTTAACAAATGAATGACTCCGTAATGAACAAATATGTCACACTACACATTAGTGATACTAGCAAAACGAAGAGAAATTCTACTAGAACCCTTGTAAATATAAAAGTTTCATCTAGTGAAACCACACATTCTCCCTGATATTTGCATTCATTACACTCTAGATGAGTTTGAAAAAGTCATCTGGGTAATGAGAGCATGACTGTTGGCAAACTGATTCGAGAATATCAGGGATATTATGGTACGGTAACTTGTACATATTAGTCTCGGGCTTGCACACAGAAGTTTCTTAAACAGGAGTAATTCTCGATGTGATACCGGTATATCAAAAGAGACTTGACTTTATTACACAGGTTTTTCCACCAACCTGAACATCCGTTACAAGTGTGTTCAGGCTTGCGAAAATCGGTAATTGGGCCGTTTGGCTTGCTGAGAACACTGTTGATATCCGCGTATTTCCAATCTGAAGGAACCCTTCACAGCCTGTAGTAAATGCGTCATCGCCAGTGACATTCAAACGCGAACATGATGAACATCTTCTGATAACCTGATAGTCGAAATCTTGGTAGCAGAATAGAAGCACTCTCGACCACTTATTATAGATACTAGTCAGCTGTCGTATTCATGGTGAGACAGCGCGTCGATTATGTACTCGATAGGCAATGACATGTGACATTCTCATTTGTAATCCCTCTGTTGCTGACTACCTGAAGCTGAAAAAATCATCTGACTTGAATTTTTTCCTCTGAAACGCTCAAAGGATGTCCGTGCACTTTCGTAGTCTTCTGTAATCTAAAATTTGACGTAAATTCTACGGGTTTGTGCGCCTTATGGTTTCTTCATTAAAATGTGCATATTAATAAGTGTTACTGAACTTTGGAGGCAGGAAACATTTGAGCATAGTCACAACATGATACAGTAGTTCACCTTGTTGTTTCCCCTATATTGTTGACCTTTGACTAAAACTAGCATGTCAAATGTCCACCAGTAAACAAGAACGCACGCGTCACATGTTGGCGTATAAAATGCTTTACTTCCAGCCAGTTCACTAAGCGTTTATATCGACTGGCAACCGGACAAGGGCGGTGAGGATCACTTCACTACAGCGACCACTCCCCCAAAGAACACGAAAATCGGTTGATTTAAAGAAGACAACCACGTTGATGCATACTTTAATGATGACCTGCGTAAGACAGCGATATAGAAACTACGTACGGCCAGAAGTGGCCCTCCGACTAACTTCTGAGTGAGACAACATCAAGTTCATGGGCTAAGTCGTCAGTGGTGAGCCAATGGACTAACCGTCAGTCATTACTGAGCATTGTACGATGTGTAATCTGCCAGTAGCTGGTTCCAGCGACTACTAGCAAGGCATTGGACAGCCGTTTTGGTTTTGTTGGATCCCATTCGCACCGCACAGTTTCATACGTCCCAGATTTTAGTGCAGACAATTATCCGTTAGGCCTTGAGGCTACCGTCTCTGGGATTAGGGGAAGATCTGTGAGTTACTCTCCTTTGCTCCTGTGCTTCTTTTTCTAACAGGCTAAGATCTGTTGGTCGTTCTAAGTTGGTGTTGAAAGAGGTTTATGTAAATAGTTGGTTCCCATGTTCCAGGGAACAAATAATTTGACTAAATCAGCGCAGAAAGAAGACATATGTTGCGATATGTTAACATTTNATATATAACTTGCATGTTTTACGTTTGCGACTGATGAGAGTAAACGAAATGTTAACATATCGCAACATATGTCTTCTTTCTGCGCTGATGAAGCTATTGAAGGGAACTCAGTGTTTCAAATTTGACTAAAAGCTGACACTTATTTATTGATCATCGATCCTGATGCTGACAAGACTCTAAAGGGTGAAAAGATAGTCCACCATATCACTGATGGTTCTTGAGATCACGTGTTTGCAAAAACCTCTTCAGCCCTTTTTAGGTCCATATTAGATGATTGTTCACTCGTAGGCTACTCACAAAAGGCTGGTCCATTTGAGCCCGTGATGATAAGCAGCGCAACAGTTAAAGAAGGTGGTGTGTAAATTGACTGATTTATAGTGATCCGTTTGTCATCTGCTACGGCAAGCAGCCACGTGGCTCACATGACTACTTGACATAGACAAGCGCTGCACCGCGCTTACCGCCCTTTTCTTTTGTAACCCGAGGTGTTGAAATTACACCTACACTTCGTGGACACAAAATGTAACATGTGTGAAACAGATACGTCCGAAGTGATGTTCCGGTTTGCCGTACAATAGCGTCTAAGCATGTGTGCACATTCTGTTTGGATGTAAAAAAGAGAGAACACGTCGGTGGAATAAACCAGGGGTATATTAGTTTTTCCTGAACTATCCAATTTATTCAAGTCTAAACTTAACAGAACCGATGTTAACTATGTTCCTCGTTCATCAACCAAAGTCAGCTAGGTTTCGTACTTCGGATCTCTTTAAAAACGTGGAAGAAAGACGCAGGAATGCCAAGTCGGCTCAAAAGGCATTTGGAAAATCGGAAAGAATCCAAGGATATCTCAGAAAGTTAGTTGGTTTAACATCGACTTAACACACAACACAACCGGATTCGACTCATATCTCAAATCACTAGCCTGTGTAACGTTTTACGAAGAGGAAGCTTTAGGCATAATGAATGGTGTTCTGTCAGCGTTTGCTGACAGTGTTGAACCCGAAAATATCAACCAAACGAAGCGTATTCCATCTTCATCTGTTGCAATACCTCTTGAATTTCAAGATTGGAGGTAACATGTTGATAAATGCCTTTGACAACGCTCTCTGAATGCAAATGCGAAAACTGATAGGTACGGGGCCTTGGAAAATTTGGACGCCTGGAAAAAAATCCGGTTGGTTTTCTCGGTAGAAATTACTTCACCTTCTTGCGTTTACTTCTTCAAAGTTAAGACCGTTAATTTCGAATTTTTCTGGGAGTATAGCTTGAGGTAACTTCCGGAAATTGCAGCTGTGGAATGATAGTACAACCAACGGACGTTCATTTCATTTCCACGTGTTCCTGTTTCCGCACAGAAATGAATAATGATGACATTAGATCATACAGCGATGAAAAATGTCACTCCGTTATTCTTTAGAAACCTTACATTGGTTGAGACAATTGAACGTGAATGAACATTTGGTCCTTTCGTGGCATACGGCAGTATGGTCTAAGTAGCGGTCAAAGAGGCGGAGCTACATGTGCTTGAACGCGATCTGGTTTACAAAACACTGTTTTGCCGAGCAAAAATTGTCAGCATTTCAGGTATCCCTTACACATGGTGCGACTGTATACTTTTCGTATTCAAAGCTTTTACCCATAGGGTTTCTGTCCTAACTGGAATGAACTCGGAAAAACGAGAACGACTATAGGTGAATGACGATGAAAAGCATGCAAATTTAGAGTTGACCGAGCAACGGTACAAATTCCCTTACCATCAGACGCGAACTCATCTACCCCAATGATCAACTAAATATATGCGCAGTTCATTTTGTCCACACCTGGTCATCGCAGACCAATACAAATAGGCTGTTCGATAACTTAACTGTTTACCCTTGATTTTGTAACCTTAATGACTATGTTTTGACAAAAATGCTCTTCGCTGAGTGTACTACCAGCTAGTGAATTGTGGGATACGCTGCTCCAAAAAGATGTGCAGGCAAGTGTAATACACCACACTACAGACAATTGGTTGGATGAGCCTAAATGTAAATGAAGCAGCTGTGTATCGAACGGACGAATAGAAGGAATGGATCCAACTGGTGAAGTTCATGACGACTAAAAAATATCTGTTCTTTAAGAGTCATGAATGTCAGGTTAGGAGACATCAATACATGTGGTGGCGAGAATTCAAGATACAGTTCTTCGTCTTACTGCAAATTTGAAACAACTATAAACAGACTGCTCATACTGGTTTCATCGGATGGTAGGTGTAGGTTGAATATACAACTTTTGGCTCAATAGTGCATGATGAATCCAGATTTTTGGGATAGAAAACCATTCATTCTGCTGAATACCGCCAAGTTTCCTATACAATATATCACGGTAGTTAGTAAAATGAGTTACACAACAATTTTGAAAAATGCGTTACAGTCGGATCAAATGACAAAATGTTATTGTAGCGATAAGGCATCCAATAAAGCACAATCTTTATTGTCCAAATCGCCAGTCCCATGCAACGCGCTCTCTCTCGTTTATGAGTCATAATTCCAACCAGCAACACCCCACGGTTTCCGTGTGTGATCGGCGCCTTCTATCGGGGGGGGGGGGGTCTGCTTGCCATTCCTTGTCTGTTTGTCCGATTTCCTTGCGCGTTGGCTCGTCCGGCTGCTCGTGCTGTCCGCCATCCACCCAATGTTGGCCTTGCCCGTATTCCAACATCGTGTCGAGGTGTTCTTCTAAATGTTGGAAAACCACGCCTCCGATCTGGCCGTCTGTCGTATTTCGCCTGCCCTGCCTCGCCCGTTGGTCCGATCCAGTCGAGCGATGACTCATCCGGCCGCGCACGTTGTTCTTGAT
>QNGE01000018.1:30454-89973 GCA_008508345.1 Paragonimus westermani
AGGCTGGCTGGAAAGTCTATCTGAATGCGAACGCTGCGATCAAATGTGAGTGATGGTCAACTTGAAAATAAACCGAAATATCTCGATATATCTTGAGGGCTAATCTAGAGTGACGGGCAGGAGTGCACCATCACTGCTAGAGTAGATTACTCTCTTTATATATTTTGTAATGTGATGATTCCATTGATAACAGCATTATGTCTGCTTAGGACAAACTTAAAGTACGGGGCACAGAGTTTGCAAAAAGTCATTGCAATGGCCAACCGTACGCACAAATTACAAGGCCAACTTTCTCCTACTGTCAGAAGCCGGCAACACGGAGTCAGTTTTCTTGCTGGTATATTCCACACAGCTCCTTCTGCGTCTGATATTCTTCAGGCTTCTCACAGGCTGCTAACTGTTGTTGCTTCTAATGTGTGCAACAAAACTCATCAGGATTGATGAGCAGTAGAGGATATTCTTTCATTTGCGACACTTACTTTCCGTAGTCTGCTAGAAAACCATCTATTTTTGCTGCAATTTTGTTACCCGAGTCAATGAATTTGTAGTGTGCAACCGTTGTGTTCTCTTTTGCGCTTGCTGCTCTACCTTTATTGTAGCCGTGTTAGTGTTACTTATTGAAATGTTTCATTTAGGCAGCTTCCCCATGCCCTTGATGCCTGTATTCCGAAGATTTTTTAATCTCAGCCTCTTTTCTTGTCTGGAGGTCTTGGGCGTGACAATGGCGTTGGAGTTAGCACAGTAGTCTCATAAGTACGACGGCGGAAGTGCAAATCCTGGTCCAAAGGAGGATCTACACTACTGTTGTTTTTAACAAGAGGAAAACTCGAGTCTAGTGCCTCCTTTCAAAGTGGGCTTGTCGAAAGGCTTGTCTGAATGTGAACGTTGCAAACGAATATTTTAAAATTCGTCAAGTCGCTGAGGTGTTGACTGACGCATACAAAGCTTTTTTACTACAGCTTATCATTTCTGTTTGTGCGACTTTTTCTTTGACTGACTTGCCTCATTGGAATCATATTGCAACGTAGCGATCTTTGGAAGATTCGGTTTGCTTGTCATGGGTGCTTCCTGAACTGTTCGAATGAATATTTAGTGAGCCAAGGTGTCCAACGATCGCTTTCTTCACCTGTTAATCAATGCTTCATTGTTCAGTTGTTTTTGTCGCTGAGCTCAGTAGAACTTGCAACTTAGTGTCATCTGAATACGTTCCATTTTAATTTGCCTCACATGTTCTCAAAATTCCACATTTTCGAAGCACGGGTGATGACTTCTGAGTAAGAATTCTGACATCCTCGCGTTCTTTGAGAGTTGCGTATTTACCAGTTCACCCCATGTGACTGCAATTTGAGCCACAATTTTGGATAACTTGGTCCGTTGAACTCACCATTCGATCACGACCAGAATGTATCGGTTTCCACAGGCCTGCATGTAGGAGACTGGGGTTGGCTGGGTTTACGGTTGCGTTCCATGGCCACAGGCTTGTAGCCTCTGACACGATATTACTATTCTGAACTTCCATAGATGGTGCTGGTTTTCGACACGTTGAGCACGTTCGTAAGGCTTTTAACTAAGAACTCCACATTCACTTACACTTACGGGTGCGGTTTCATTATCAACCTGATTTAACAGGACATCGTTTGCTGACTCTGGTCCAAAGTGTACCAACAACACAAATGCTTTCGGTATATGGTTGGTATGAACACGACATCTGTTATGCTAGTTTGTCCCTGGGTTCCTCCGTATTTATTTCCCATTTAACGGAAGTGTTTTGTTTACACACAAATGGATACTTGTATCTAGTATATGGTCAACTGTCAAGCACCATTTCTTCACGGTTGAATGATTCTGCTCCACCTGCGCCATGGTTCTGCTGTCTGAATTACGTTGTGATACCAATGACATCTTCAATATTCTTTCTCGGTATTTCACATCCTGTTTCTATGCTTGAAGACACTTATTTTTATCACACCATTTTGCTTTTCTCTTCCCAGTCTATGCACACAATGCCAAACTGTGTAGGCAATCTTATACGACCCACTTTTAGTATGTGGACCACAAAATTTTGTCCTCATATTTTAACTGCGGCCATTTTTTATTAAGCTATGGGTAAAACGTTGATAAAAATACGACGGAAAATAAGTGGCATTCAAATTCGAAGAAAAATTTCCCTAGACGTTACATTGACAAATCTAGTACAGAAAATGACACTTCCGTAATTTTTACGGTGTACATCATCCACAACATGATTAAGTGTAAGTTCGAAGTTTGGATTCATGGTCTTTTATCCGTCTAGATTTTCTCATGTAGCTAGTTAGTTTACTTCTCTTCTGTGACTGTTCGATTCATGAACCGCTATCGTCAATATTTTCTTTGACATTCCAAAGGTCTTCAAAGACCAACTCAGGGTGTACAACGCGCTCCGATTCAGTATGGATAAGAACCAAAAAGTGGAAATGGCGACCACCGGTTACCGTGTTAACTGAATCAATGAGTGTTGAAACGTGAAGAGTTTACTGTAAAAACTAAACTACGATGACGTAACTAGTCCAAATTGAATGCCGTATTTTAAGGTAGCCAAATATTTAATGTTGTCTGCCACCATCTGCAGAGCAAGCCTCGCTCCGTAAACGACTTCGACTGCTGCGACTTGTCTGATACAGTTCTAACTTGCGTTTCTTTGTTCAGTCCCTTTTACTAGCAACAGAAGGTTGAAACACAATGGTTTGTGGCATTTTATGGCGTGTTCTCTAATTTCCTTTCGTTATCTTTTCTGCTGATCTCCAGGATGAGGTACTGTATTAGATACCTACTGCCTAGCTGTCTAAGATTTCGGCAAAATACTTAAGGATGATCAGGGCACATGGGAAAACTTTCTTTTCAAACCAGATAAGGTTTGTCACTTCTGCTTGAGGAATCCCTCACGATTCACTTTCTGTCTATCTCACGTTTAGTTCATCAGTTTCTTAAGTCTAGGGTGCTTACCATGAAACGAGCCATTAATCCAGGATGGAACCGAGTCGTCTGTTTGCGGTTGATCCATAACCAGGTGAACTTGTGAAAAGAAACTACTTTAAAAATTGTCGGAAGGTGAGGGCATGATGGGGAAGCCGTGGATTGTCAATAGTTGAAAGTGGAGCGAGCGCTATCAGAATTTTGGTGAACATCCAACTATATGATATAGAGAGAGAATTGAGTTTGCATTGAACCTCAGTCATTTCATTGTGCAAGATAATGGAAGACCTTTACGTGTGTGTAAACCGTTTGGACAAACATAAGTATGAGCGTATGAAGTGGCATATTATTGGCAAAGAATGCCTTTTCTCGATCGCAGTCGGTATGGGTAATTTTATGCTTCGACCTCAAGATGTGGCTATACGTCACGTGCGAATAGCTGATGTCTTCAGAAATCATAAGAATACGAAAGGGTTTGGCCAGTGCTCACTCACTGTTGATCCCATTAGACGCACAGGAAATTGTTCGGAACGTAGATCAAGCGAGAATATGCCCAGCTAGACAAGGTTACAATGTTCAAACTGAGCATGATACAAAATATCGATATCTTGGTATCAGCGAGTTAGCTGGAAACTTGACATAATATATTGGCGAAGTGAACACACAGAACCGTCGATGCACCAAGTTAACTCAAGTCAGAGTAATGATACCAAATTTGGATTTTATCAAAAGATTTTTTGGGATAAGTGTGGTTGTTGTTTTTATTCTGTTATTTGAGAGACCGGAATCGCAGGCGCTTTTGTTGGCTCCAGGTCTACGAGGTCTTTAAAATGGGCTACTGCCGTAAGGAAACGATGCGTACAAGGATATTGGACCCACATATCTAGTTGAAACAGGTATGTTGAGGTTCTGAATGTGTTAATGAGTTACACGTTTATCATTGTTTATCACCACTTTTGGTGAGTTGTATGGCGCAAGAACAAGAAGAAGACTAACGCCCTCAAATTGACGTCAAGAAGAAAGAAAACCTTGGGGAAGGGTTGTAACTGTGTTTATGTACTATGCGGCATATTTCGGTAACTAAACTGGCGCTGTACGGCTGAAAACGGATGCAGGTACACGTTAGCAGAAACATTTTACTGTTCACAGTCGTCGTAACAAGAGTCCCGCCATGAACCATTTCGCAGATACAGCATCTTATGTGGTGACGACACTCTCACAACATGCGCGACAGATTAGGATGCCCGTCCGTTCTCGACTTGGGAAGTTTAACAGAATTATGCTTCTGGATGTCCTCATCAGTATGCACTACATATTCGGCTACGTCCTCAAATGGTGGGTTGTATTCTTCAGATTTTTCTATTATTAGTGAAATCGCTTGAAAACTATCGTTTGATATGAGAACATCCAAAGAATTCATCTTCCCCATATCGATTAGCCATTGTTCTACACTTCCTTTTCTTCCCACAAGAGGATCCACAGCTTTATTTACTCTGTCCGATATGTTCGTGGACAGAGCAGGTCAATTGTTTTATTTGTCACCATATTTGACAACCCCACTTCCCACTTATCTCCGTCGACTTGTTCTACTGCATTTTGGTGCCTGAACAAAGATATCCAAGTTAGAATTGTTTCTTTCGTCCAGTAAGAATATGATCATTTTCATCGATCCCCAACTGGCTTGTGTAATTCCGTTTTGGTCTTTTTGTTTCTTGATGATGACAATACGAGCTCAACCTTGAACGGTCATGGGTGACCCTTGTTGAGTCATTCAATCAGCTACAACCATCGAGATTCCTAGCCCTGTCCTGGTAGTTTCTTGTCTATCGGTACATACAGAATATTGGCAATCGGTTAATTATTCGACTCTATCCCAAGGTGACGATGTCAGTAAGCATCAGTAAGCAGAAATGTGTTTCACTCGGTGCTGCTCTGGTGTCTTTGCTTTCCACCTGCTGTCGAACAAAATGTTAACTCACCAAATAGGTCAGTTGAAACGACGAGTAGTACTAGCCGTTTTATTTGCCAATTCAAAAGTGACTTTGCGAGTACGCATTTGTTTCGTTCAACAGAAATAACTCCCCAGAAGAATCAGACGGCTCGAATTTCAGTTCCGTGGGAGTGACGACATTTTTATACATTCATTCAGTTCCATGTTCACATATGTGACAAAAGATAGCGCATGGAAAATCGATTTCCTGCATGGAAGTTCAGTCGAACTGCCTAACACCGTCCTTTGAAAATAGTGATCGCAAGATTAAAGTGTACTTCTCTTAGAAAGTGAGTTTTTTTTCAATAATCCCGCGTCAGAACGGAAGTTCGTGAGTCATACAGTACTTCAGAGTTAATGTTCATCTAAAGTGAGGCTTCAAAAGTCACTTCTTTAATGAATGAGATGTGGCCATCTTCTCAACTGAAAGCTGCGGCTCAAGCATCGAAATGGCGGAGCTGGACCAACTTTTCAGGAGAGAATACATACAGAGACGTAAGCGACCGAGTGTAGGTCCACGAGATATTTGCCAACTGCTCGTGTATCAAAGTCACACCCATTCCCAGTGAAATAGATTTCCGAACTGCGTGTAATGCAGCGTAACCGTCTATTATCGGTAAAACAGACACATGACGTAGATTAGAGGTTCAGGCTAAAGAAATTCAAATACCAGGTCTGTGTACCGTCATGATCACCCAAGTACCAAATGTGATAGTGCAGTCATTTGCACTGACAGCCGGTTCAAGAAGTTCGCGGCATATGAATTGCTCTGTTGGATTCGCCTGGAGCCGTGCAACAACGGGAGCGTTTTGACCAGCCACTCAGTTGTCTGGCCGGTGTGACACACTGACTCCGGTCTACGCACCGGCCGATGATCGCCTACTCAATGGTGCGGTATGCAGGCTTATCTCTGTAGTAGTATCACGGATCTCACTCATGGGTGACTTTGGATACCCTCGGATTGCCTTACACACCGTCGAAATTCACACCGATCTTGCATCATCCGGTTTTGAATTCGACGATGCAGTTGTTAATTCTCACTTAGTCGAACACGACGAACATTTCACTCTGTGAAGGGGTTGTCAGGAAACTTTCAAACAAGATTATATTGTAACAAGCGAAGAAACATATAATCAATCACCTGCAAATTAGTGCTCCGTTTGGTCGTGTTAACTCGGATTTTCTAAATCTAAGACAATGGGCTCGGTGGAGACACTCCGTCCAATCCAAAACTACTTAAAGAACCGTTAAATGGCGAACTGAATACCCCTGAACAAAGAACTTAGTGGCATATGGTGGTCTTGTATCTTGGCTTATTCACCACGCAGTGATCGTGAGCGATTGCTATAGACATCGTTACAGAAGCCATCGGCACACATGCTCCAGACCACCAACCTAGATGACCCAGATACAACAATGTACTACTACGCTGCGCAAGATAATTATCAACAATGGAAAAAATCAGCTTGGAACCCGCGTCGGTAGAAGGGAACCGAAAAGACGTTCACTAAATACTGTGTAGACCGTAAGTGAGCAGTAGAAGCTTCGTGGGCTGATGTCAGTGTCAGCTGGATTTGATGAACAAGTTGAATATCAATCCAAATCTGTTCTACAACACTGCTGCTTCCATCCAACGACCTCTCACTCGCGGCATACAGATGAGATGATCGTCTAAATTGCGGAGGCACATGTTTTTGGTAGTCAATGTCTGCGTTCGTTTGCCAACATTTCCACTGATTCAACGTATACTTTTATTACCAACACTTTAGATGTCATGAGGACCGTCAATTTCATACCACAAATCATGCCCCAAAAAGCCATTAATATTGTGTGAAACCAGGCCTTCAAGATTTGATCTCATTTCTCTCTTAGTACTAAAGAAATGTGCCAAAGGGTTGTTTGCCAACTTTTTAACGATCTTCTTCTGAAAGGTAGGCTTCCGAAGACACATACAGTGTCACTCACCTTTAAAAGCGGAGTTTGCAATCAACCGACTACTTAATGATGGGTTGCACTATCGGGTACATTTCATTCCATGTGTACCGTAGCCTGAGGCTCAATATGAATTTCTAGAGGGATTCTCCTGGGGCAGACTGGAAAAAGACGATTGATAAGGGCAGACTGGTTAATATAGTTTTTGAAGACCTGCTCAAGCCATTCAGCCGGGTTGGTCATTAAGCGCTCTACGTGAAGCTTCGTAACCATCGATTACCTCCAAGATCACAGCTTTGTTGTCAAAGCGACAGGGATTTTCTCAGATCTGTGACGTATGACATGTGGGGTACACAAGGTTTCAAACTAGAACCTCAGATGTTTAGTCAGTCTGCTCTAAAATCCTCACAGTTTGTCAATTCCCTGTCACTCTTACATTCTGATGGCAATAAACTTTTAACATAAAATGGACAACGTGATAAGAAGTGTGAGGCCGCAGAGTGAGTTAAACATAAATAATACCGCTTGGACACAGATAGCTGGCTTGTGTTTAACGTGGTTAAATAGAAAATGATGCACCTACGTTGTTTAGATGGATCAGACTAATTTCTGGAGACGAAACTCAAGGTGTCGATGAACGTGATTGAGGCTTGGGCAAAATCGTCTCAGGTGGACTTGGCCTGTCTCCTTACGGTGTGTCATTGCCAAGAAAGCCAATTCAGGACTTAAGTTATTTACCACGCTCTTTGGAAGGTTTCACACAAACTGCTACACTATGATTTTCACTTAGCTAATGCGCCCTCATCCTGAGTTAAACAACCAAGCTTGTCGAACACACTTTCTGAGGGATCTTACACTTACTGAGAGGGTACGTAGCAGAACTGTAAAACCGGTGACGACACTACTTATACCCCGTCTAAATAGTTTCAGCAAATAGGGGCGGTTCTTATTGAGATACCAGCATATCAGGGGAGACTTCGTTTTAATATGTTGCATCCATTATCAACCCGAACATCACCTAGGAAAATTGTTTATACTCAAAGAAGTAAACACTTTATAGATAACTTACTGAAATTACACTAACCGAACTTTTACCGTCCTGGTTTGCCAGATCGGGAAAACCTACGAGAATCGGTAGTTGAAGTTATCGGCATACTTGACGTACATATTCCGGACAACAAATCAGACATTCCCATAAATTAAGTGAAAGAGCCATCGCGGTAGACTGAAGATACTCATGCTCACTCGCTGTCGATGCTGATCGGATGTTTTCTGCTGTGTGCTGCACTGCGTTTGTTTGCGCATTATCTTCAGATTTTCATTCACAATCTTTCCATTGCTGGAACTGCAACAACTTTTCTAGTCGTCTTTTCTTCTTGAATTGCCCAACATACGCAGACGCGTGTAAGCCCTCTCAGCCTCCTCCGATCTGTAAGGTTCCGATGAATCCTATGAATCACACGAGTACTTCATGCTGCTTGTGTTCATTTGAAGTCTGTGTAGGTTTACTGATAACAATAACCTCATTTTGTAAAGTGAACCTGGCTGACCCCTTGTCACTCTTTTTAGTCGTGTACGACTTGATAATAATCAAGCCAATACCCATAGATCTTTGTCAGATAACACTCAGTTTTCGGGATTGCGTGCTGATTTCTGTTGATATCTTGCTGCCCCGATGATTGTAACAAAAAGTGAAAAGTTCATTGCGAGGAAAATAGTGTGTACATCTGCCGTTAATCTGTCCATACTCATCACAATCCATCCTGTGCCGATGGGTTTAAGTGGAACCAACTACCGCACGTTAAATGTGCTTTTTCCGAGGTAAGACAGTATCGACCTGACAATTCAGTGAGCACAGACTCAGGTTAACGACTTACCATAAAACAGCGGAACAGGGTAAAACGGATTAAGTTGTAGTTTATTTTCTAGCTAAATTCCTATCATCTGGGCATTCGCCTATAATAGTTCTACTCGTTAAAAAGCCAACTATCAACAGAGAGCTCAAATGGAACTTTTAACTAAATCACACAACTGACAATCCCATCAGTGCCCAAAACATAATGCACAGTTGCTCTTAATACAACGTCAAATTGCAACAGAAGCTTCTGACAGTTTCAGAAAATTTGAACAAGCTTTCGGAAGCTTGCTCTTACACAATCCAAAATAATGCAGTTTAAGTATGAAGCTTTTATAGCACCTGAAGCGTATGTTGTATATCTCCACCTTGGGCTTTATAATTCACAACCATACGATGTGAGATAGTAACATTTGTTGGGCATCCAATATTGCTTTCGTTTTCAAAATCGGGCGTGGAACGGAACCCATTATATTCGATTTCGTAATTTTTAAATCATGCTAAGCATAAGAACGCAAATGCATTTGATCATACCCTTTTATAAGTAAACCGACGGTTAGTCTGATAGAAAAGAGACCGTGGTAACCGGGCTTTGCGCGGTCTCATGGCTGGTTTAGCTTACGATGTTGCTCTTAAAGGCACTTCTGAAAGCACTATTAACCAGGTGATTAGACTGGACCAAATTTATCCTGTCGGCAGTCTAAGATGATACCTGCTGTTTCCAGTTCACGAAATAAAGATAATTTTGACGAGATCAGTTTGCATGAAGTGCAAAAAATTTGAAAATTGAAGATTTACTGTATGCTGCACAGTGTTGCACCCATTTGACACTAAAGTTACTTGTGGTTGTATTTGTAACGGAATATTTCACTAACAATATCCATCATAATCAAACGTGCTGAACACAAGTTCCCGAAAGGTTATTTGTTGACGATTTCTGCTTTTTTCATCCAATAACTTCCAGTATGAAGTGAAAATAGTAGAGGTAGTGGATACAACAGATAAGCCACTGAACACATTTTGAACCTAACTCACAACTAATCAGTCTTCGTGTCCAGTTAACTCAGCTGGACACCACGCTCAAGTCATCTTGACATTAGAACACGTCCTTGACTCAGCATGGAAGTGAACTCATACTACCCAAGTTAGATTTATCATAGTTAACCATTAAGCCACATTCGTTTTCAGATACTGCTCAAGCTGCATTCTTTTTAAAAGAAAACAGTTGATGCATGTCAAATTCACTTATTAATTCCGCGATGAGGAGCCATACTGCCGGTGTGGAAACAGAGAGTGAAATTATCCTGCCTACCCAGTGTTGGTCGACACGCTGGGTTTGCGAGCACGTAAGAAGGAATTCGACGCCGTACCGGGACAACGATACATATTATCTGTAGACAATTACACATTTGGGGTTTTTCTACTGTTCACTTCAAGTTCACAAGTCAACGCGGATGCCACTGCTATTTACAATAAATGTGCAGAGCTTCTGCGTGTCTCAGAATGCTTGAGGGTGTGATTTTAATGGCTAAGTAGGGTTTGTCTAAGGGCAGAATTCCACTGGTGGTCAGCGTTTTTGATTTGTAGCAGTTTTCCCTTGTGTCGCAATTTACGTCAGTGTTAAACAACAACAGGAACAAACTCGGACCTTGTGGGTTTTGTGAAGTGATTTGGCAGAAAGTTTATCCCACTGCGAATATTGTGATCAAATACGATTGTAACACCATTTTTGTCACTATGTTCAAAGGAACAGTTGTCCCCTGATGAACTTGAGCTCACTCGTTCATAAGATGAACAATAGATTGTTTCAACCTTTTTCTCAAAAAGAATCTTCAAACTCAGAGAAACATTATTAGCCTTACGGTGACTGCACAGCCGATCGTAGTCTTTTGGGGAAGATAATTCATTCTACTCCGCTTGTTCTTCTGCCCTAGCAACTTCTTTACTTAAGTTAGAAACAGAGGAAAGATCAGATAACTGTCTTCTGAACTGCTGATGACAGCGTCCATACTGTCAAAATCAATGAGGAAATTGCAAGCGTCTGAACTGCCTTATAGTGGTTATCATATGTTAAACCAGTGGCTAAAGGATGTAGCGAATAACAACTTTCAGGTTTGGAAGTATTCTTCCGGGTACCAGCCAAACAGCTGGGAGACCCAAGTCAGAATCCGTGAAAACAAATTGAAAGCCACAAAATAAGCAGGCGAAAATAAATATTTCACGCCATCAGAACGACGTAATTCTCGACCGTGAATTGAGTCATACCAAGGCTGTTCATTAGAAAGATCTGTGGCCCACTATCGGCTACTATGGAGGCTCTGTAACGGGTAACGTTTGCGTGACCTCAAGTCACTCAGCGGTTAAACAATGTAAAGATGAAACAGCTACCAGAGTATGATCGAATCGTATACGACTGATCAGGAAGGGATAAAGGAAAAAAGATTCCAGTCCAGTAGGTTCCACGAAATCCGCAGCAACCTACCAATGGAAAAGTGGGTGCTAAATGGAGTTGATATTTTCGTGACGTCAAATTAGAAATCTCAATCAAGAGGAACAGTTTTCTTCGTTTATGAAACGCGTCCTAAATGAACAAGATTGCTATCTTCGAGAAACAGATGGATCCTGAAGATCACAAAATGGGTGGACGCGATTAAAGGGGCAGGTTGTGAGAATCTGTTACAAGATCGCAAATGATGCACCTTCAGTACTCTTTCACTTGGTAGCTGGGCCAACGAATCAATGCAAAACCTTAAACAATGAAAAGATCGCTCGTGGGCGCACAAACTATCGCCGCGGGTTATAAATAATAGCTCTGAACAATGGCAGTAATAATAGCAATTGGTTGCTACCATAATGTCATTTAAACACAGACTGCACAACAAAAATCAACGGAATGCTGGTTAACAAAAGCAACTGAAGTCAAAGCTCACTAGTGATACGAATTTTCCAGTGGGATACCCACAATGAGGATTGCTCCACAAACGGGTTGGTGCGGTTTCCATGTGCAAATGATTCTTCAAGTTCGAGTGAAACATTGGTCTTCTTAAACAAGCGAGAGAAAGAGTGGGATTGAATTTCTTATAAGATAACCTACCAGTGGTCACCAAATGATAGTGTACATATTTTCCTCATTCAAGACAAGGCAGCCTTGTATTTTCGAAGGTTATAATCGGTACCTTTATTCAAAGTTTGGCAGTTTTCAGATGTAATATTTGTCAAATCACCGTATGGACTTTACATATTCACACATGAACAGGAAGCAAACAAGAAAAGCAGCTTACAAGGAAAAGGTCACGAAAGTCTGTAGCTGGTCTCACAACATGATTGTGGGTAAGTGTTTAGACCGAGCTGGTTCTCATAGGATCCACATAAGCTGAGAGGTCAAACCTATGGATTGTTACATCATGTCGGAATGGTAATTCAGACGTCTATCTGCTAGATCATAAGGTAGAGGCCACTAGATTCATAGGTAATCACTTAAATGTAACAGTGAATAAAGTTTACGATCAACCTGTCATAAGCACACCACTGGCCGGTGTCTGCTTAATGTTAATAAGTAAGGCACAGTATATATTTGTGAGGTCAGGCAAGTCAAAGAATGTTTTGGTGAAATTATCCTATTCCGAAAACTACTTCTGCAGTACGTAGATTTTCGGATAAAATAAACAAACTAGTAACTGCGTTACAAACGGTTCATAGTGTGCTAGATGATTATACGTAGAGATTTCAAGGTGGTTAGAGGAAAAGTTTGAAAGATCAGTGGAAACTTGAAAACATCTGCCAAGATTTCAAGAAAGTTTTGGTAGGTTTGTTTTGCATCAGAGTGTGTGTTCTATGATGGTGAACAAATAGTTAGAATTAGACAATTTTGTGAAGTTAACCATGAGGAACGGAACAAAAAGAATGGAAGTGCATAAGTGGGTGGAAACTTCATCTCTCCTATGAATCCGTCAGTCATGCCAGCTATCGTACATAATTAGAAGACTATCGGTTAACATATTTCGATAAAGTGCAGTTTATTGACAAAGCTGGTGAACTATTACATATGGTCACCCACCGTTACGTGTGCTCTCCGAAATCAACGTTCATTTAAGTCAGTATACACCATAGTCAGGGTGCTGTATCTTCGAAGTACTCGTGCACTCTCACCGAGGCTGGATTAAGATAGCCAGGTGATGCAAAAACGGTTCACTATTTCTCAGTATGTACGGTTGCGAATAAACATTTAAACTGAAGTTACTACATCGATTCATACTGAGATGGGGCACAAACAATCACTTATGCATTTAATGTCGCTTGCTATTTCCCTCATGTTACGGAATTTGACGCACAGTGCACAAATCTTCGGATTAAGAGACTGTCACTTACTGTCCAACTTACTAGCGTTCATGCATACACACACAGTGGAAAACGTGCAACTACACTCTTTTTAACAATGCACAAACGATCAGCGTTCTGCCAATCGTTTGGGAGAAAACACGGCACACCTTCACTCTATGCCCTCAGCTAGTGGCAGGAAGACGGAAGTTTTTAGTCTTAGGGGCAGTTAAGCCCATGAACTTCAAGTATGAGTGTGAAGCAGTGAATGAGAACGTTCATCCGTATTGAACATCATAGTTGTTGTTGGTGTTTCGTCAGGCAGTTTAAATCATATCACACCTTCCTAAAAGAAGCAAAACTGTGTGTTATGTTTGCCTCTGATACACTCTAGTCAGCAGAGCAGGGAACACGACAAGACTGGGTAGCTTGCTTTAGTGGCGTGTCAGACAAGTGAAAAACCAATCTGACTAATGACCTTATAACAGGCTGTAAATTAAACAAACGGGTAAATATTATTTTGAGTGGTTCCGAATAACTGATACGAAATGTATGGACAGGCTCAGAAACGGTGATCTGGGTCACGCAGACATGACACTGTGTTGAAAAGAGGCATTCCAATTTATGGGAAATTGATTCTTGTACAGTTTGACCTTGAGGAAGCCTCAATTACCACAATATGATGAGAAGCATTGTACGGGAGTGCGATTCCACACCAAATGGCTACTGTCTGTAATAAGTACTGTCAGGTCATCCCAACTTACAGTCTGCTGTGACAACTGCACAACCACCCTAGAATGATATTGAATCAAGCATCGGAGGCAACAATAAAAGTCTACAAATTGTTGTGAACAATAAATAAATAAATGGTATGTGCTACATTGTTCGACATTTGCTGTCTTGCAACTGCAAGAAGGTTTGTCAGATTTTCCCGGTCCAAGCTTAACATGACAATGATATTTCGAATGTGGGGTTTCCTGATTAGCAGAACAACATTACAACCACTGCTTTTTCTGCACTGTGGGTCAATCTACAAGAAGCAGTACGGGGAATAATAAATTTTTACGGTATACTATTCGGTTGACTTGGTCATTTAATTGGCTGGTCTGCGAAAATAAGCTGAACTCGCGACCTCGATTTACAGTCATTATGTTATGAGTAGAATTTGGTTCTGACGGGCAGCTTTGTCTCTATTTATTAATATTTGCTAGCTAATACGGACCGTTCCACTTGACTGCCAGTTCTAGATCAGCAAATGTAACCACGAATCATCCACTTCATACTGCAGTTCTGGGATGACAAGTGCACATCTACTGCATCACATGTTGTCGTAACACTGCACTAATTACAAAATGCGCTGACAACATCAGGTACTCTTTGATAATGATACGATTGTTACCAATAACACCAGTTTGGTCATTAGTAGCATGTTGTAGGAGGAGTCAGGAAAAATTACGTGAACTACATTACTTACTGTTATTGCGGTAGTAAACATGTCGTTTTCCAGCTCTTTGGCTATTTTTCATCACAAGACTGAGTGAGATATCCACAAGTCCACAATTCTATGCTCTATTGGAGTGAATTTCGGAGTTATATTCAGTTAACGTCCTCACCCTTCAGTATAACTGATTGGACTGTTGCTTCGAAATTCATTACTGACTCCAGCAGTTGATAGAACAGGCTTATGATCAAAACAAAAAGTAAGCTTCTGTTTGCATCTGTTTGCATCTCATGCACTTTTTATACTATAATTACAATAATGGGACCTTCTCCCACGGTCACGTACTATACGCATGATGCATGCGATGCCGTCTTTTGTAAGCCATCAATCAACATTTGATATACCTGTTGTGACGACATGTTTTAGATTGGCGTCACATTTGGTTAAATGTAAATCACAGGTCAATATTTGTTCGATACCCATGGGTGCAAGTTAACATGAATCTAATGATAGCCATGAAGAACCTTTGGTGAGTAAACGATTGGATGGAACTCAAATAAGTCTCATCCAAGAAACAGTTGTAATCAGTGACACGTTCCAAGAGTGATTAAGGGTTATCTTGATCCACGAGAGGAAGCAGCTTTGTAGTTGACTGCTTAATCTCTGAAGCTAGTCTATGAATATTTTGATCAGTAATAGGGCCGTGATATTGTGTGATTTCCGTGTAAAAATAAATGGTGATAGAATTACCAATGCATCTGTACAACTTAGAGAATACAAAAGCAAATGTATGATACAGCTTAGGATATTCAATCGCAAAACTAAAAATAATTATGATGTGCTATTAAACCAGCTGATATTCCGAACCAGAGTCCACGATATCATTTAATTACGGAGGTGTCCCCAGTGCAGACTTTACACAGTGCCGCAGGCAACATTACCCATAGGCTCAACGATATGTTGACTGTCAAAAAGTGTTTCCTACTATTTAGATCGAAGTTGACTTAAGGATGTCTTTAACAGGGCAATTTCAAATGAAGCCTTGTCACCGTGTAGCTGGCATATAGGTTATCTGGGCAGGCAGAGAATATTGATGAGTCTCCAACACTTCACTAAAAACAGGCCGTAACATTCCTGCATACTCATGGCGGATCATTCATCTTTTGACGCTTACCGCAGAAATCGTTTATTGGACTGATTAGCCCATTCCTTCGAATCGGCTTGGTTTGTTCATTAAGAATAGATGATTGAACGCGGAATAAGCGTTTTGAAGTGTAAAACAAGTTTTGCACTGGACTGAATATTGCAATGCTGTGACCGTGTTTCTGAAGTCACCTTTGTTTCAATCTCTTGATTACTTGGTGACTTTGGCTTGTGATAAAAAGACGCACAGCAGTACCAATTGGATATTAGTAATAAGTAGGGTGACGGACTAGTAATACAGACGGGGCCCAATTGTGAAAAATGTAGGTTTCGGCTGGATTGGGATCAGCGTGATAAACACAACTGTCAGAGGCAGCAGTTGCTCCACTATAATGAGTCAGCGCGACAAGTGGGTATGAATGTAAAGTTTCTAGGCTCCCGGCGTGGTTTTGTAGCACCACTGGTAGGAGGCTTGCTGCGTTTAGGTGCGCTGTCTCTGCCGCTAGTTCAAATTCGGCCGAAGCTTACAACTTTTTTGTCATTGGGTCTCATTTAAGTTTAAAAAAATCTTCCACACTATTTGCAAGTGACATAATCTCACTGCTCATCATTGGTATGGTGGAGCTTAGTGTGAGCTGTCTAGAAGTCCGGCATGGGCAAGTAATCTCATGGATCATTTGATAGATTCCATATAACGCACCGAGTTAGGTGAGTCCAAATATGAAATTTTGGAGATCCCTTTGTAAATCAGCTTTTGTGCATGTTGTTTCTACCGCTGTTTCGAATCCAGCAGATGTCCAGATTCTTCCGAACTGGACCTCATCTATAAACTGCCAAATAACCCCAGTTTGTAAGTCCAATCTATATATAATTAGTTGAAACTTAAATGCTTTACAGTGCAACAAATAACAGGAATACGTACGCTTTCGAGTTAAAACCCACAGTTTAGGTTTATCAACAGCGAAAGTTGGGTTTCTGGAGCAATCTCTGTCACGACTGATTTCTTTGATATGAGTATAATATCCGAAGCTAGATCTATTTGCAGGTTTACTTACTTGCCATTCAACGTATGATCCTCACACTTCATGAGTGAAAAAGTCCGGTGAAATGTCGAGAAGACGAAATTGGAAAGAGTGATGCAACTATTCGCTATCTTTTTAGTTTGATGTGAAAGCACCAGTGCGCGACATTTTCTATAGTAAATTTTCTTATATCCAAACTTCTCACGGGATAGTTCGGAATGAAAATCTGTAGTAAAATGCAACTCTCCCACAACTCTCAACTAGCTCCGACACTTTCACAGAAAATTCTGTTCAATGGATAGTTCCCGTCATCTTGATAAGAGAGTTCTCATCTTCCATTGTGCTCTTGTGTTTACTTTCTCGAGGATGATTCTTCATTAACATTCTTTCGTCCTAAATGACAATATCACGTCGGCTTCTTTTAGGTCTTCGACAACGTCCGTACACGGATGTTCACATCACTTGCACAGTTGAGTACACATCAGAATGATCAGTTTAAGTCGATCACTGGTGAAATTTAGCAGCTGAACTTTGCTAGCATCCATGATCAACTAGACCGACAGAAAATTGAGGGACAAATTGGCGGATTACTAACTTCGGACACGAGTGTTGATCACTTGCCTTTTCTCCAGAAATGTAAGCTGAACGACGCAGACAGTCGGCAAAGAATTCTCCACACGTACTCTGACAGAATTTAGTCATAGTGCTACGAACAGTTCATTGGGAGAACCGTGCTCTGGAATGTGTTATCCGAACGTCCTGCGCCCTAACCATGTACCTTGGTGGCTTACGAATCAAGCTTTGAACGTCGTCCCGCTCTCCGGGTGGTAAAGACCCGAGGTACTGTTGATGTTTTTGCTACGCTTGAGATGGCCGAGAATGGGGCTGAATAATGTGTCCTATCAGCGTCGTGTTTGTCACAGCCTTGACATTGAATGGCTGGCCTACTGACCGATCGGTTTTACGCACGTGTCTGTGTCTAAGTTACCATCGAGCATTCATGCCCTGTGAATCACGTGACTACATTGCGACAGTCACCTTGACTGACTTTGGCTCTCTGTTTCCGACGTCAATCATGGGCATGTTTTCCGTTATCGACTTCGTTTCCAATCTGTTTCTAAACGGTACTTCCAAATGCACCGTAGCAGTCTATGCTTCGAACAGTAACAGTAAAATTCTATCGAGACAGAACGCATTGGTTTCCGTGAAGGTTACACCCTGCCTGGGAGGAATGACAATACTTAATGTTAGGTTAGATTTTCTGAAGTCGCTCTACCCGAATTCATTTCTTGGCAATATCCTAACATATCTTAGCAACATCCTAATGTTGCTAAGAAAAGAATTCGGGTAGAGCGACTTCAGGAAATCTAACCTAACACTAAGTATTGTCATTCCGCCCAGGCAGGGTGTAACCTTAAGGGACCGCATCAAGTACCATTGCGAACCGACGTCAGTGTATACAGCATATCACAACCACGGCCGAGTTTTCTGAACCCACATTGAGACACACATACATCGTCCAGATAGGGCACAGCACTGGTGATCTGTCACTCTATATATCAAGATCTCAGTCAAACTGAACTGATTGGATTATAATTGCTTGCTTTGCCGTCCCAGAGGATTTCCAATAATAGTGTGGTGATGCTGATCTGTTAACACTCATTGCCAAGAGCTTCTATAACACAGGTAACCTATCTGACTGTCTTTTAGCTGAGAGGTTTCTGCTGCTGCTGTTTGAGATTTGGTGACAGCAGAGGCATACCCTTAAATTTACCGTGTAACACCCTAGGGAAACCGTGAAATCTGTGAAGACTTGGCCAGTCGCAAACCAGTGTTGGTTGAGTGAGCAATATGGTTTTTATTTCCGAAAGATAATGATTGTTGATTTTTGTGGATTGCTGCACACAGTGAAGAAGTTTGACGCGCAGCATTCTGATACAGCAGTTTCCATTATCACGAACGCAAAACGTCTTACTCTTTAAAAGTAATGACTGTCTAGAATTAACTTTCTTAGTCATGATGATACGTGTCAGACATTCACTGTTCAGCCGATCTTTTCAGATTTAGGAGAATAACACCATTTGAGAATGACTACAAAGACCGTTATGACTTATTGTCTTCCGCTTGTATGTCAAGTGATTACCAGGTGGTGGGTAGAGAAATATGTACACTCGAAGTAAAATTAAACAATGAATTTAAGGAACTTGGAAACCGTGGATTTGAAATTCTATCCGCGTGATGCTAGACTGCCTGGGATAGAAAGAACGAAGGCTAAGTTAGTGAACATCCTTAATAGCAGAATTATTTTGTACACGTACAGCAAATCAAACGTTTGTGAAGATGAAGTCACTTGTGTAGCATCGCATGAACAGTGAATTGTCCGCAACTTCACTATGACTGTAACAATGCATGTTTATTAACATGACTGTGGGCGATTCATGACAATAGTGAGCTTTGCTCAATGTTAAGGTTTCATTCTGTTTTCAGGGTTGGCGCACCCCAAGGTCCGCTTGATCTACGATATGACTTGGCTCATCTAGGCATGAATAAGATCATTAGTTAACATTCGTTATCGGTATACTAGTTCTACTATAAATTTCACATTGCTTTCTAAGAGGTACCTTAGAAAAGTCTGTTTCCAGCGGAAACTCGCTGTCAATAGTGCATTTGGTGCAGCCCTCTGTTAGACACAAAAGATATGGACCTTTTAAGGTAATGTAGTGCTCTTTTGTAGCAACAAAGGGAGCTGAGGCATGTTGCACATCATCCAGGTAGACGTCATATTGCTCTTTGGTTATTTCCTGCGTTCAGTGTGATGGATCAGTGTGGTGTCCGAATTTTTATACGAAACCAAATTGCCTTCTTAAATGAAGGTTTATTTCACCCACGTAGATATCAGTTGATAGAAATCTGCTACCATTTTCCACATGGGTGAAAATTAACAAATACCTCGCACTGTGGTTCATCAGCGAAGCCCAGAATAGTTTCATGATGAAGAACAGCAAGCGAAAAGCAGTTGACCAAAACATCCGGATGAATGGCACACACATGACCAGCCGCATTGCATAAAAACACGTCTTCCTTGCAAAATTTCATGGAGCTTCAGCATCAGTCTGTATGTTGCGGTTCTGAAGAAAACTATTCCTGAGTTTTCAGCCAGTAAGCCTTATACATCACTAGTGAATCGGCTGTGTCACGGTGGTGCATTCCGATTGTAAGAAAGTGGACTAAATAAGAGGGAATCCTGTGATGTGCTGAGGGAAATTGTATTGACTATAAAATGGTCACGCGTTGCTGTGCAACCTTTTTTCTAAACAAGTCACACAACCACCCTTTAGTGTGAATTGTCGCCATTTATGTGTTCTGGGAGAAGTGCACGAGAAGGAAAACTGTTTGACAAAAATAACACAGAAACAGTGACATAAGTCTTGCTTTCAATACGTCGGAAGCTGAGGATTGTTGGTCACCTTCCAGAACCAACAGGCAATGAAACCGATTCGTTGTTTATCCCCTCAGATACAGAGTTACGACTTCTTCTATAGGGTCCCACCGGTGAAGCGCTTGCAGTAGAGAGCGGTCTGGTCGGCTGTAAAAATAATTTTTGCATCGCGTCTATTTAGCAATTTTAAAAAGCCTCATTAGACCGATAGATACCAGCCTTCGGAACATGACTGCATTCACTACAGATCTGAGGACCGTTAAATAAATCAGTAGTACCCACCTCCTGCGTACTAAGCTAACTCATGCCAATTCGGCAATGGAACTATACTCCCGCGGCTTTAAGTCGGCCCGTTAGCCAAAATGGAAAACCTTTGTGTAAATAATGCTGCCGATCCATGTTCTTCACACGGTCTCATGAACCACTTGTGTGCAGCTTTATTCGTGTCTTCAGACTTTTGATTCATCGTCAAAATTACATTGCGTCACAGAGGCACTGACCTCCACGATTTTGTTACTTGAATCCTTATTCCCCAAACCGTACGAAACTGCTCTTCGCCATGTCAAACTAACTTCTCTACGGAGCACCGTATAGCATGTGATTGAGATAACTATCTCAGGAGTTGTAACGTCTTGGATAGTGACAGCTGGATGTGTATTGTAAAACAGATCGATGCACACTCAGCTTCCTAAAGTTTTGCTTCCGCATTGGTTCTCGGTCGATACAGTCTGTATGCCTTTGTCAGCGGCTTCGGATCACATATGCACTTGGCAAAACCATGTGCAGTGTATGCATCCGAAATTGACATGGCGGCTGACCAAACATACTACTCAATAGATCTGATGCGACAGTCGGTCAGTCTGGGCCACGAGTCAGTGACAGGACAGTGAAAGTAAATCTCGTGAAAACTGTTGGGCTAGATGAGGTGGTCAGGTTTCAGATTTGAAACTGAGTGCCAGCTTATGCACGGGTTGTGACCGTTTTTGTTCGACGAACACATTATTTGATTAATCAATTTAGCAACCCGAATAGGTGCGTTAAAGCTGCGCTCGGATTCCACCATCGACATCGTACTTACGACAGATTGCTAGGTCGTTCCGGACTGGATACAGTCGGACGTTATGTAGATATTCTGTGAAAACCGACCGGTTCACTTGATGTTGTTTTAGTGGGTTGTACACAAGATACATATTTTCTAGAAGCACGAGTTATTTCCCGAAGGGATATTGGTGTGGTTGGAGGATCCTGTAGACTGCTGTTACACATTCCAATTTGGTTATGTTGAAATCCGTTCACCACAATCTCGTTCACTCATCAAGAAGCAGCCGCTCGGAAATTGAGCCCCGTATTACATGTACGAAAACAACACTGAGTTTAGTTCAGCGATGGAGACGGACAAAGAAGTATTGTTGTTTTGGACAAACTGACAAGTACTGTTAAGGGGTTCACAGACAGAAGTGTTAGTAAATAAAGGCGTGGGATCAGATAAACTCTTTTTTGCAAATCTTTTGGACTGTTAGTGCAACTGGCAAGTTCAAGATCATCTTTCAGGCTGTACCTTTTGCATTGTTTTCTGATCGGTATGGTCGGCCAGTTTGTGCTGTGGTGCGTTACATATTGATAATAGTGTGTTAAAGAGGGACACTGGGTTTATAAGTGTTAGGTAGCTCCTGCATCCCAAGTGGCTTCATCAACTTTTACAGATTAACAGAGCCTACTCAGTCCTTCTTCATTTCTTTAAAACCACGGCCTCTTTTTTTCTCCACTTCTTGGAGGTCATTAAGTCCACCGTCCTGTCAGAACTGCTGAACATCATAAAAACTTCGCATATTCTGTTTTCTTCATTAAAACCATCTCCCAAACCCTTGTCCAGACTTAAAACACCACCGGGTTCTCATCTTGCTTTTCTCCTTCCATGCTTTGAGCGCATGCTAGTTTGGGCGTGTTGAGTCCTTCATGTGTAATTCTGGTGCCGGTCGGTGGCATTCGTTAGTTTACCCCTAGCCAAAGGCGAAAGCTGCTGCCACGCTGGATCCAAAGTTGGGTATAAAGTCAACGCACATAATTTTCCTTATGGGAGTTATCAAGCCTAATTCATAGAGAAGGAGTTTCCAGCCAAGTCCGTAATGACAGTTCTTGGCAAATTGATAGAAGTGGTAGCAAATCTTCGGGAAATCAGACTGCATCTGACATTGGACAAAATATATTTTTGCCAACTTTGATACTTAAAGCATTGCACATCGTAGACAAAGATTCGTACACTTGACTGAACAAACAAACTATCATCCATCCACACTGAAGCACAATGTCCGTGAGGCTCATCAAGCGATCCCAGTTTTTGCTGATACAAGTCTACGTAAAACTGAGAAGTCTCCCTGAGGTTAGAGTAATTCGTTTTTAGCTTATGTACCCGGAGGTGTTCAGTGAACAAAGGGGAAACTGACGCGTCGACAAGCAAAATTTGTGCTATTGCATTTTGGGTGCACAACTTGCATTCGAGACGGAGAAGTTCGCCAAGATACCTGGTGGTTTCTTTTGGGAAAATTTTTCGGAGAAATTTGTAACAATACTGGGAATATGCCCGGTTTAGTCATGAGAAGAAATGCGTAGCAAACAAGCTCGTTTTCGGTGTTTCATCATCAGGCTAAATACAACACATTTATATGGGTTAGATGGGGGTGGTAGATAAGATATCACTAGAACGAAAGATGTCAGTCAACAGTATTTTTTTGTCTGGTTTGAGTCATGAGACTTAGTTACGTAACATTGGCCACGTGAGTTGTACGAAGTCTGCGAGCGATGCGTCACATCTACGCAGTCATTCTATCCTGGGTTTGCGTACACGGCCATGGAAGATTCAACGTTTTGATTAGTCGTTTTTGAGCGCACAGTGGTGGTGAGTATAGGCGAATTGCGATGGCCTCTGCAATTGAAAGTATACGACCCTTGACCTGTTTTGATTGTGTTCCACATATTCGGTAGATTGGCCTGAACGATTCGGTCTGATTGATTAGATGATTTGACTCGATCAAATGCGTGGCGACCGCAGAAGAACAGGGCCTCGTCGATCCTCGCGTCAACCACACCGGTTGGTGCTCCCGAATGCGTTCGGATAATCGCCGTGTTGTGCGGCCTATGTAGCTTGTTCCACAGGAACAAACGAAACGGTAAACACAAAAAGAGGCGGCATGAGCAGGCAATATATCTTTCAAGTGGGAGCGCAGTACTGGTGTGGAGACAAACTGAACGCGTAGTTGAGCTGCGAAAAACACCTTATTGATTGCTACACTAAGCTTCTTGGTTACGGTTTCAACGACACCATCACCCTTGAAGGGCAAGGAAATATAAACAGGCTTTTTGTCTGCAGTTTGTGGTTTATCTATCTTAGCGCTTGTTAACATATTTTTATGAATAAATTGATCCGGATAGCCATTTTCAACGAGTGTATTAAATATAAACTGTCTTTCTTCTTCGATGCTGTCGCTCGAACATATTTTCGTGGCCCTATCTATCAGACATCGAATTAGGTTTTTCTTTTGTTTTAGTGGTACAAAACTGTTGAAGTTTGTATACTGACCCGTCCAGGTTGCCTTACGATACACCTTCCGTTGTATCGTGCCATCCTCGCGACGGGACATGAACACGTCTAGGAACGCTTTACCTGCGGATGATTCGGGTTCTAGGGTGAAACGAAGATTCTTATGCACAGAGTTGAAATGAGTCAGTACCTCACTAAGGCCTTTAGATTCATCCGCCACACAGATGATATCGTCTATATAACGCTCGTAAAGGGTGACCGATTTTATTTGATCTGCTAATGAGCTACACTCTAACTTTGCCATAAAGATATCAGCCAACAATGGGCCTAGTGGCTACCCCATTGCTACTCCGTCCTTTTGACGGTATAACTTGCCAGAGAACTTAAACTGAACGTTGTGTGTGCAGCGATATAGTAACTGCTTTAATTCTTCTACTGGTATTCCCACATTGATATTATTACTTTCAATATACTGTCCGAGAACTTCAATCGTTTAATTGAGTGGGATATTAGTGAAGAGAGATGTGACGTCAAGTGAGAATAAACGCTTGCCTAGTACGTTCAGCTGCTTTAATGTTTCAACATATTCGAAGGTATCTCTTAAGCTGTAAATGGCTGGTTTTTTTCCTAACTGATTATCCGATTCTCACGATAATCCGCAGTGTCTGATACAGTTTTGTCTGACTAGATAGCATATCCTGAAGGTCATACACGGTTAAACCACAATAAAAAACTTCTTCAGTAGGAAATTACCCTGAAATTGACCATTTTCCTTGAAAGACAACTTAACCCTCCCCACAGAGCTTAATCGATGAAATAGAATTTCAACAACTCGAACTATTTGGTCTTCCTGGACAACTACTGTCAGCCTATGCCGCTTGTCGTTATCCAATCTACTGATCAGCTTTGATTATTCCGTCAACACGCCTAACTCGGTGGAAATGTGCTACGTTGGATGACATAATGACTGATAGGATAGGTCGCACTCAGCGAAGAGGATGTGATCGATCAGTATTGGAATGCAAACAACAACTAACTACTTCGTTAAACAGGAATAGGTAAGTATTCAATCGGTGCTCTTGCAGCAGTATAACGAGCCTCACTTGTGGCCGGCCCACCTGACACAGTTGACACACACGGTCGCCGATGTATGAAGTAAACCGCGTTAATCACACATCTAGACATAATTAAAAGTATGAAGGAAATGATGAAGATCGCCAACAATACCAACAAGACAGTAACCGACCACTAAATAGTACATCTTATAACGGGTTGGGATTAACGAGATAATGTCTGCTGACTTGAACGTACACACAGGAGAGGCACATTTTCTAGCCTAGCATACACACGATATCAGAGTATAAAGACTGGGAACGAGTATCGAATTTCATCTCCTAGTCCGAGACCAAAAGCAACTTGATACCCTAGTCCCGATCGCGACTAGCGAAACTAGTAATCAACCATTCAACAACCAACTAATCCACTGTGTCCGGATGGTTAGTGGAGATTAAGATCCAGAAAGAATTATTTGAGCAAGTTAACTAACAGTCTGCAGTGGAGGGAACTTCATTGAAACAACTGACTCCCGTCAGAAAAACCGCACAATGATCCAAAGTGCTTTAACAGTCGAAGAAACTCTATCTGTCCGTTTTCTTGAAATCCAAACTGTATCTTTTCTTTTAGATTCAACCTGTTCAAAATTTAACAGCGGAGTTAGAAGTTAAAAGTTCATTCATCTTGATAGAAATGGTTCGATGTGGGGTATGCACATAAGGAGTTTGAACCTTAGTGCAAGTTGTTAAGCCTATTGGTTGGTTTCTTCCTCTAAGTGAGTGTTGAATTTTGTTAATATCGTCTTTATATTACCGAACATTCGCTGATAATTGTTGAAAAGTTTCCACATGTGTACTTGTGCGGACGTGGGTTTCTCCAAATCCGTTGTGCGGTGATTTAAACATCAGTCGGTTTCAGATTGTGTTGTTCGGCATATACCCCATCACAGATTCCAGGATCTACATATGACCCAGTTGATGCCGGTTAGCTTGTCACACGTATAAGTACAGTAGCGTACAAAAGGTGCTAACTGATCAATGAAGACCGTGACATAAGAACCACATCATGTTACCGACAGTTAGCGGTCTGTTGAATTGTTGCCTTAATGTCGGATAGGAATATATATTTTCATTAGTTGTAACGAGAGAATTTGTTCTAGCTACCTCAATGACTTTAAGACTGGCAAGGATGAACGGCTTTTTGAAATTCTTTTACCACATTATCACCAACGATGAAGTTGAACATCTGATATTTTTTATGTCTAATTATCACCAGAGTTGATTCACTCAAGGTCCAACTTGGTAAGGCAAAGAAAGACGTTCACGCGCATTTTAGGCATTATTGATCTTTCACGGTCCTTCAAGTAGTGTGTAAGCGTGTTGTAGGCTATTGTGACTGTGAAAGGCAATTAACTGTCTGGGTTGAGTAGGCACGAGTGTACTCTCTGCTCTTGTTCAGGTGAAGTAGTCGGAAATCTCCGAAGTTTACTGCATACGAGAAAGCGTGCCCAAGTTACTGCAGTGAGTCAACAGTGTGACTGCTATATTCTGATTGTATTCTTGGTCCACGTAACACTCAGATATTTGTGCAACAAAGTAAATTACAAAGTCGGTGTAGGAACGACCCACGATCAATGTACTTTTATGAAACATACTGACTGTTGGGACGAATCTGAATAGCTTCAGCCATATTCAGTACACAGTATCGATTGGAAACAAATTCGTCGTAGTTCTGTGTTCATGCCATGTACATTTCTGTTTCCCAAATGAATCAGGCCCCCAAACCATTTATTTCGAAGGAGATCTTTCAATAAAATACTTACATATCATTATGGAGTAGACCGGCCTGTCAAGTCAGTAACTCTGGAGAGAGTCCTTTGTCTGTGCTGACTGACACACGAAAGGCTCTCCTTTAGGAGATCCGAGCACTTCGAACTTCGGTCTTGACTTCACGCGGGGGGTGTACACCGCAGTAAGCTCCAAAACAGAGCAGTGCTGGCCCCTTTGGGTCCCAGTGAACAACCACATACACACTGTCAGTCTTGAGTTCTCAACTAGCTTCTAGATACAAAACTGAAAAACTTTTATTCAAGAATATGGTCTCGTGGCTTAGTTGTTTTGAATTAGTATACACAAACAGAGACTGTAGAAACAAACACCTTATCTTTTAGGAACCAGCATACGATCCATTTAGAAACACAATGGATACGCAGTTTGGCAATGCAAAGCGTTTCGTCAACTGCATTCGAGATCTAACAGGTGATTGTTCCAGCTATCGTGTCCATGCCTAAAAGAAGAGGTTTATTTCTACAGCCTCGTTCTGTGTATACTCGTCCCCTCGTTCCTGAAAAAGTAGTCGTGTTGACAACATGATAAGATGCTTATCCTCACATGTCCGGCTCCATGTGGATCAACAGCTCCTTACTATCACACTCTCTAAATGTAGTGGAGGCATTTCACCCAATCTATCGAGTTAAAGTCATTCGGTCAAGGAAAGTGAGGTGTAGATTAATGTCCACAGCTGTAGCTGTAGGCAATCGCCTGTACAAGTCACCTTTGTGTGACCAAGTCTTCTTGTTCGTTTTGGAACTACCTTGGCCAAACCCCACCTTGCAAGCCAGAGAAGACCCACTGTTCAAGTGTTATTTCAATTGCAGCTGGGCGTCGGTTTAACTGACCTTATCAACTCGTTCGTCTCCTGCTTACATTACTAAAGATCCTCCAGTGAAATTAATACAAATATGACGTAATTTGCCTCGTGATGTCTGACTGAAAGCCAGCTTGCTTGCTACACCGTGTATTTTGCTGCATTTGGTCGTGAGCGAAGATGGTTTGAAGAAGACCGTTAATGAAAATATATGCGCCAGTTTGCGCTCTTGTGGCCTTGAAAGGTGCAAACGGGCAGTCCCAGATATGTTGCGTCCATCTACACTAAAACTGTGTGGGAATTGACACATCCACTCTTTCTGTGATAAACTCCAGTCGGTAGTCAAGGTTGATGATTATCTAGTTTTAACATTACTCACCGTGGAGCTGGCCAGCTCAGAAGGTAATCGACAGCATTGGTTTACCTCCAGGTTCGTTTAGAATTCACCCACAGGCTCAACGTCATCTACAGCACTGAGTTCCTTTCATCCATGTAGTCAAAACAGTGTGCACAGACGGCGTTGAGGATATCAGTCATCTCATGGAACTGATAGCGCTATCTGCGCTTGAAAGGTCGAAACTATTTAGTCCGTTCGTTCACTTAATGTTACGGTGTGCGGACTCTGTAAATGTGTGAGGCTATACGTTACCGACTGATGACAGTAAAACGAGATGACAGCATCATTTGGTTGGAAGACAAAATCGAATAGTTTTCATGCTTATGTTGCCTCACATTTCACGTAAAAAAGGATATAAGAATAATCTGGTTTGACCGTGATTGACTCGTATGTGTAGACCACAATGATAGACCTAATGTACTTTCACAGGTACTTTCCCACTGGTCACCTAGTGGTAACATATGGTTGTTTACTTCTGACGCTGACTTGATTCATATGTTGTGTGCAATGAATTGACCTAAAACTTTGAAGCATAATCTTAGATCGACCAATTTGGCGGCCACGTGATTATGCTAAAAAAACAGCAGCCTAGAGAAAACTAACCGGCGATGTCAGTTAGCGCGATATTAAGGCCAGCGAATTTGTGAAATAACGCTGCAAAACTACGTGTACAATACTGTGTGGATTCTTAGTTATTTTGCGCGGTGTGAGTCGATCCACTGGCAGTTGAGCGACAAGTTCGTGCGAGGCACGTACCCAACAACGCCAACAATCAACTTGTCTAGGGCTTGGCAACGAGAACAATATAATAAGAAACTGGGGTCAAATTACTGCAGTTTTGACAGCTTGTGCTGAAGTGGCCTTTAAGTCAGGTCGGAATTAAGAGCACATCGCAACATCAAACTAGCCAGACAATCATTACCCCTTCAATAACCAGTGGAGTTATATATGACTTATGCTACGCATAGGTGTTTCTCTTATCAGTAGTTGGAGGCCAAACTTTTCACCAGCTACTAATCTGCCAGAAAACGCCATGTGGTCATGCGAAATCACCCGCAAGCTATTATATTTAAGTAGAAGCGCGGCAATAACATTAGGAAATGGACTGTACAAGCCTCAATTTCACAAATTGTGATTTTTTGGGGGTAGTACGAACTGGATAGAGGGCTCTCAAGCTTTTAGTGTTCAGCATGCATAAAAAATGTTCTGACTCACCTGAGGCGATAAATGCCTCAATAAATAACAGGGGTAATTAATTCACTCAACTTATAACCCCGAATTTACGAAATGTCAGACCTCACTGTCGCCATTCAACCCCTACAGAATCAGTAAAATCACAGTAAAATGTTCTGAATATTTGCCACACGTAACCAGTAACGCAATGCTTACATTATGAAACAAATCTATTTGGCAATCACGGACCACTACGTCTGCAAAAGTGTGTTTGCAATTAACTATTTTTATTTTCACACTCGGATGTTTGACTTCGTTCTGTAACATTCCGATAATTCAGTTACCAAGCCTAGTGCAATATCCTCTTGGTTAGTCTTAAAAGCTAATAATGTTCTATACAAAATGAAACAGCTCATGATTGCTTTCTCGTGTACATGTTCACAAACAGCCGTCGGTCACCGTCTAGATGCGTGTCGGTTGCTGTGTACATCCACAGTACGTTGTCAACAATTCCGTCCCCATACTTACTTCCATCGGGGAATAAAATGCCGCTAAGTTTTCTGTCATTATATGAATCAACCAGCGCATTTTGACAGAAATTGCTGAGAGCGGAGTGGAAAGTGCCTTTTCTTATTATCTACCAAAATCCGATATTTTGTCCCGTACTCATCAGGCTTTTTCGGCATAAACGCTCGTGTATTAGTTTTCGGTGCCAACTGTTGCTCTTCGATCGAGAGGTAGAAGAGAGGATTTTGAACGGTTCCATAATTTGTAGCTAATCCTTGTATCTAGATAAAACTGTCAAAGTGCATTCGTCTTTTTCGACTGACCTTATCATCAGAACGGAAAAGGATCTTAGTTACATAAGGATGGCTTCGACGTATAGCTTGTCATGACACTATAATTCCAAATATACCACTCCAAGGGAACTCAGCGGTGTAGCCTACTTCAAGCAGCCCTCGAGCTTTCTGTGAAACAGGGACGACCACCACCACCAACAACTGAGAATAGACCGTAAATAGTGAATATTCAAAATCGTTTTTGGTAGTTCGCAGGATAGGTTTGATGGATAGAAAACAAGAGTGCATCATATGCACCATAGATTGGACGGGTGCATTTACATTCAAGCCAGGAGCAACGGCGAACACATTCGATAAGAACGCACGACCATCGCATAAAATCGTTTATCCCAAGCTTAGCTTTACCTGTAACGGGAACGGTAAGGCAATGTAATATACTACCGTTCTTGCCTACTGTCAGCAGTTTCTAATTAGCAGTTAGAAAATCCAGTTCTTCAAAATGAGCTATGCCGGGGCTGTTTGCCTAACTGTTCATATTGTCATCTCAATACGCACTAACTGGAATGAAGAATGAGTTGGAGCTGACGTTTAATTTAAGCCCATAATATTAAGTGAACTTTCTTCCGGCCAGTTGCTATGTGTCTCATTTTCAGTCTCACCCTAAAATCACCTAGAATGGACAAACCAAACAGTTTTTGTTGCCCTGTTGGTTTCACACTAAAATACGACGTCCGCTTTTTACACTTGTGATCTGAATCATGTGGGACTCCGATCAGTCTAATGGCAAACGCTCTCACTTATCGCCAAAGGTTGAGGGCATACAGCTTATACACCGACCTTCTCAAAAGTGCAAATCTAGCTAGAAAATCATGGGTGAATTCGATGTCAAGATAATTCAGCGTAAGAGGCTTAGTCAGAAACAGACAACCTAACCCAGTGGGGTTGCCGAACGGCCCGATTACACCACTGTAACCAAAGTCACGCTATTCGGCATGCGGGGGTACGCGTCCTCTGGATTATATCCCTCGGCTCCGTCGTCGATGTGTTTTGCCCACTAAGGTGCACAAGCGATAATATCAGACTGCCGCCAAATCTATCAATAAAAGTCTCTATGTTCGTAAGGCAACACTGGGCTGGAAACCAGCGCGCATCAATGAGTGTAAACTGACAAAACGAAAACATGATATTTACATAACGGAGCGTGCTATCCTGAGGCATTTTGTCGGATCGTGGACCATAGAAACTTGTATTTCTGACAGGAACTGGTCCAAAAATTAACAAATGATCCGTTGAAACTGAACAATTTCACGCTGGGAACTGTTGTGTTTCTAGGGTCATTACATTACTTTTGCAATGTGACTTGATGTCAGATGGGCGCGTTGTCTAAATGCTAAGCGTCATTTGGTATTTCTCAGTTTTGTGCATCAATACCGAGCCAACTGTAATTCATGTCAGTAGATCCTGTTATCCATATTTTAACCAATAACTTATGGTAAAATTAGCTTGCTACATTATTAAGATGAATGTGGACAGCTCCTTCATAAATGCTGTCTAGTCTGTGGGGTTTCGTTATCCGGGAACCTGCATTATCTTGAAAAATGTGGTGCGCAAACTGAACTGGACTAAATATCACGCCGGAGCTAGAATAAAGATGGATGGCGATGGACGGGACAATTTGTTCTTTTAGAAGGAACAGCTATTGATAAGTAGACATTTTTGCGTTACGGGGATAGACAGATTTAACACGTAGATATTGGTTGGTAGAAATGGCCGCATACACGTTTGTTTTTGATATCACAAAAATCATCACCTTGCGCGGAGTGAAGAAACAAAAAGGCGGAGCGCTGTGGTTCGCTTCTGTACACCTTTCGTCTACACATGAACGAAAACCTCACATTGATGATATGGTAACGACAGTTTGGTGGCTCAGATTTCGTACATCAGTCGAAACTGATCGAATCTACTAAGTACGCAAACCTGCCGGTTACTGCCAAGGGTGTGCTGTTATTACCGAGTTGACAACGTTATCGCCACACACAAAAAAGCATTTTACTAATATACGAACAATGCATTCACGGAAGATGTTAGTAATACTGTTGGCGTTCTTGTTTTCGCACGATTATTCTCTTTTGCTATCGCGACAACACACTTTTCAAACAGTTTCGGAGGCTGTATCACACCTCAAAATTATAAGCACTTCAAAATCCCCCAATGTTCCCTGACGTTTACCACATACCGTATGCTTGCGGTAGCCCCGAAGAAAAAATACTGGTGGGGTGAACTGTACCTTCCGCGGCGGCCTTAATCTCAACTACCACTTGGGAGCACGGATGTTTTACTCTCAAATTCTCATGCACTTGAAGCAAAGAGTGGTGTTACGCCATCCTGGTGAAGTGGCGGTTTTTCCAATAAGCACCATGTGCAATTGATCCACTTTGGTCCGTCACTGTCAGGCAAACCACTTGTAATCGAGTTTCTCCGTTTGGTCAACACGTGTTGCTTTTGAGTATGCAGTGTATAGCGGACGTGGGTGGGTTACATTCAAGCAGACGGACGCTTTTTTGAGGTTAATGTTTGCGCTTTGTTGAACACCTCTAGCAGAGGACTCAACTATTGATGTTCACAGTAGACCACCTCTTTGGAGCTCATAAACACTGCCCGTTGAAGTAAATCCTTTCATCGGCCTTCGATCGAATTCACAGATAATCGACCGCATACCCACACATATTGTGTTAAACACTGGTGATCTCTGCACATTTGCAACGGGCCTCATGGCTGCGAACACTGTTCACTTGTCACGTTACCGACACGTCGGGAAATTGCTTTTCATTCAGCAACGTGATCATTTTCTTGCCAATAATCCGTCCAGACCAAGTTGTGCTCCGCTGCTGTCCGGCAAGCTAAACTAACAACGTGATCTACAATTAACAACGCAATCAAATTTAGACACACACGCACACACAGACACACAACAAACTAGACATGACAGTCCATGGTGCTGGCTGTTGGACCAGTCCGTAAGGATGATATCCTCAGTATCGAAACACGCGCGGAAAAGAGAATAAAAACTCGTCACGTTAACTAAGTGTATTACTGTCGACCCTGGGAAAACTCTTCAGAGGAAGCACTTCAGACCAGCCGTTGTGAGCGAAGAACGCGGATGGTGCAAGGCTTGTGTATTCAGAAAACCAACATATGGGGTGTGCGCTTCAACATGTCTGCAGACAAATCCACTCAGCTGCACACGACTTTGGTCCAAGAACGTCACAGTTGTCACAGACTTCAATGCTCAGTTCCTGTATGGACCAACAACCATTTCATCTCAAGCTGCACCCTAATGTTTCTTGTATTTTTCTCGCGGCTACTTCGCTGTCAAAATCCATGTTACTGTCTCGCTGTTGAATAGTAGTGGTGTGCGTACTATAGTGCAACCTTCCATCCTCACTACAGAGCTGGACACGAAGCTATTTGTGTTTCTGGCCTCAAAACAAAAATTACAAGTTAGCAGGCTGATCAAAACAATAAAAATCCCGAAATGCATATGACAGAGTACGACCGCTGGAAATAGAACTTTTATGCCCTTTGCTGATTTGAAGTTATTAGGTGTGAACTATTATCAGAGGCATTTGTGGCTGCATTTATAGAGTTCTAGAAAAATCTTTTCTGAAAAAATACGAACCTTGCACAAACCTTTTTGCACATTTATCTCGACACTGTCCAACTAGTGAACGCATGCATGGATATGACATTCTGGGTCGTAATCAGTGAATTGAAATGTGTATGATGTTAAGTGAGAAGTGTTTAAAGAACAAAGCCGTTATAAAGCAGAACGACCGAACAAATGTAATCGAGCTGTAACGATCCCTACGAAAATGTTATATCACGGAGAGACTGGGCGAACATACTTGAGCTGGGACGATCCCTACGACGTAATACTACTGTACGCGCTGTTGTAACCCCGAAGAGCCGATACCCAAGCAGACTATGAAGAAAGAGGGCTTTTACTGTCTCAGTCCGAAGACAAAATACAAGCGCAGCTCTTGCGTATTTATAGCTCGTCAAGCGACCTTGTGAATAATGTTTAATGAAGCACATGAAAAGCGTCCTGGGTCGATACCAGGCGGATTAGCGTCCGGTATGTAAGTCAGCGCGAGAAATGAAAATGATGGTGCAGTGGTGGCGCGAAAAAGAGGAGTTTGAATTTACAAACGTAATAAGTGTTAACTACCGGTTGATTGGACAGTTTCTGAGGTAGTTAGCATCCCCAACAAAGGCTCAGTTTAGTAACCATTTTTGAACAAACTGAGCATGCCGACCTCGATTACAAGTTGTCCATACTGAGAAACTAGACAATTTAAATGGTCAAATTAAACAACTTGAGAGGAAGTGGAACAACAAGCCTCGGTATTGACGCTTAGCATTTAGACAACGCGCCCATCTGACATCAAGTCACATTGCAAAAGTAATGTAATGACCCTAGAAACACAACAGTTCCCAGCGTGAAATTGTTCAGTTTCAACGGATCATTTGTTAATTTTTGGACCAGTTCCTGTCAGAAATACAAGTTTCTATGGTCCACGATCCGACAAAATGCCTCAGGATAGCACGCTCCGTTATGTAAATATCATGTTTTCGTTTTGTCAGTTTACACTCATTGATGCGCGCTGGTTTCCAGCCCAGTGTTGCCTTACGAACATAGAGACTTTTATTGATAGATTTGGCGGCAGTCTGATATTATCGCTTGTGCACCTTAGTGGGCAAAACACATCGACGACGGAATCGAGCGATTTGGCCTGGAAGACTCGCACACCCCCGTACAAGCTATGATATAACTAACATATACCTTCCACAAATTAGCTGACCTGATAGTTGAAACTTTTAAGAACAGCATGCTGGCTGTTCTGGTTTTAACAGGTTTAAAAATTGTGTTTGCTGTCAGCGTGGCTCCGATCAAATTATGCATGCTGTCTGAGGTCAAACTTTGCGACTAGTCAAAGTTCTGTTGGACTTCTTACTACGTTTTTTTTACTGTTTTCTAGTCCGCTCTTAGTCAGTATACACATTAGAACTGAAATGTTACTTTCCTTCTTTTTTTTCCAACGAATTGTCAGCCAATTTAGCACGAATGATGGCAACAACCTATAAGACGTATCACGATGGATATGTATTAATTTCGTTCTGCAAATGTGTGCTCTAGTCTCATGGGTCAAACTTGGGTTCTTTAGTGCGGGGGACGGGGGAATACCAACTGAGGGCGATATAGATACCGGGCTGTTGATTCTGAATATGGGAGGGCCATCGTCGTAGTCTCAAGTGGAAACCATCGATGAGGTTAGGTCATTGTCACCATCAACCGCCCAGTTCAGCATTCTTGGATTTAAAAATGCCAAGATGCTGACTTTTGAACAGGGTTATTTGAACTTGCAAAATGACCATTCCAGATAAAAAGGTAGGAAACAGCTTTCGACCGAGAAATTCACCTTTACGAACAAATACTGTTAGCAGGGCTTGATATTAAACTTGATTCAGACGAAACATACATAAAAACCTTTGAATGGAAAACGGTTATTAACAAACGCTTCTTCAGGTGATACATCCAATGGACACCTTTAAACAGTTATGTACATGTAAGCGCCATTCAATAGATGTCCTCTGATGAGGTATGAAAGATGAACGTGATTGGACGAATCGTGCACAAATTTGATGTGGGTGGATACTGATGTCATATGAAATCTCAACAGGACCATAAGGACCTTGACGTCGAGAATACAATTAATCTGAACAGGCAAGGCATGAGGTTAAAAGCGTCACGGATCGTTTAAGACTGAGGAATGTTTTTGGTAAAGGACATGTGATCACTTACGGTTTTACACGGATACACTGTTTTAGGCGGTGAGTAGGACATTTTTTAATCCGTGCACTTGCATAACTTCCGTTTGTAATTACCACGTCACGGAGGTTTTGTGAAGTAACCTTGCAGCAAGAGAAGTGAGCCGTACATTATTAGAGTCTGACAGCTTCTTCGTGGGATGATTGTGTCACACTGAGCAACTTGTAATCCCAATCCAAGGAAAATCGACAATCGCAGGAGCGCCCTACCTCATAAAGTAGGCAAATACGGTAGAAATAAGGCTCATCGTATTGCAAAAACGTAAGTATCTCAGTCTGACTATTTTCTGCAGTATATACTGTGGTTCTGAATGGAAGCGATTAGAACACCTCTTGAACTTCCCCCTCAGAATGCTTGTCTGAAGCAGTTTATTAAGGGGTTTGTTACAATAATCAATATCACCTCGCACTTTACTATTGTCCAAAGAGGCATCATCCAGTTCCGAATGCTTTGGTGAACATTACGTTAATACAGCTTAATTCTTGATATTCGCACTTCACGCTTTAGACTAAGAAAGGTTTTGAGATGTAGCGCGGTCTCCAAGTTTGACGCACGGTGCACACTGATGATGAAGCGGAAGAAATAATAGCGGAAATAGATGTTTTCGATAAACCTCTCTCAAACCAACATAGCCACAGAGGATTCATCAAAAGTTTTGTGAGACAAACCACAATATCCATGATGTGTTCGTCAAATGGTGACATTCAAACAAAACCTGGGATTCACACCATTGGTTAGACCTGGACGGCACGTTGTCAGAATGTTACTTCCTACGGTCAGAGACGACTGGTTTTCTGTGGCTGGAATGATTGTTTGATCAGTGACCACGAAAGTTGCAAGGATCGGACAAGTTTTTCGCAGGAGCGCCGGCTTAGAGCTGCGTAATCTCGCTGGTTACTAAAATACGTTGGTGCACTATACTAGGTTAGATAGAAGCATCTACATAGATAACTCAAGATTCTAACCGTAGCTCACCTTTCAAAGTTTCTCACGTAACGCAGATCCGTTGATGACGTGTATGCCGTTATAAGGCTAGAACGGGTATTCATTGCAGCACCCGTTTCAATTCTTCATCGTGATAGGGGGATGATTGTCCGGAACACTTAGTCTCCTCGAACATGTTAACCAAAACTCCGCCCAGCGCTCTCTATGAGACCTGCGTTTAGAAGAAAATTGTGAAATATTAATTTCACCGTAGCCTCTTTCGATCACTTACACGTATGGTTTCGGCGGGTACCTCATATAGTTGGTTCAATAAAACACTCATATTTAGGTTGAGCATGAAAGACGAGCTATTCGTCCACGATCAATCATTGCAGAAGTATTCCCTTTCATTCTGATACTGTACAGCAAAATAGGCTTATCGTAAAGATGGACGATTGTAAAATTTGTCAAAGACCACCCAGCATCGATCAGAACCAGCTTCTTGAAATCACTTGCTACCACCGTTTCCACGCACAACTCGCCGACACCGGAGCAAATACATTTATCTAACCTAGTATAGTCCACCAACGTATTTTAGTAACCAGCGAGATTACGCAGCTCTAAGCCGGCGCTCCTGCGAAAAACTTGTCCGATCCTTGCAACTTTCGTGGTCACTGATCAAACAATCATTCCAGCCACAGAAAACCAGTCGTCTCTGACCGTAGGAAGTAACATTCTGACAACGTGCCGTCCAGGTCTAACCAATGGTGTGAATCCCAGGTTTTGTTTGAATGTCACCATTTGACGAACACATCATGGATATTGTGGTTTGTCTCACAAAACTTTTGATGAATCCTCTGTGGCTATGTTGGTTTGAGAGAGGTTTATCGAAAACATCAAACCTTCATGTCGTAACTTCCAGTGATTACTAATCAGATACTCCAAACGACTTCATGATCAACGCATGGGAATAAGGTCTGCATGGGATGAACCGAGACGGACTCTAGCTTTCCAGACAGGTAACGTTTGCAAACCCTAACACAAGTGAATTATAGCTGAGCCTAATGTTTAAACTATTTCAACGTTGGTTGGAGTTAACCATCACTCACAACTGGTTGTTGGTGTTACATACCCATAGACGTTCCATCCGAGCCTTTCTGAAGAAAGCTCTCGACTCGAGCTTTACTTCCGGTAGACAGCGTCATTCGTACATATCCCTGCCGCAGCCGGGATTCGAACTCAATCCACGCTTTCCTGTGTCAACCGTGTGGCCTACGGCGCCACTGACCTCATGTTAGTCATAAATGAAATAAATAACACTCAACTTTCCAGATCTTCTGGAGAGGAGACGCAGTAACATTCCTGTTATCACAACTCACTAATTGCACGACGTGGACCTTTCCTCAGGTTGAAACCACGAAAGTCATTAATCTTTCTAGATAGATAAGCGGTTATGAGCACTGTTTAGCTTATAACAGCCAAAATTCCGTATGGTTTAGCAATACTAGTGGAAATGATTTAAAACAGTAGAAGAAGTTCTTGTAGTACAAGAGTATTGACCGACTGTGCAAATTTCTTGTTCGACTGTTAGCAAATTTCAATACCTACCACTCTTTGCCTTACCGACAAGTTTGCTATTTACAGTTACGCGCCAACAGACTATTGAAAACTTGATCCCGCGAACAACCTAGATAGCTGACACGAGTCCACCGGCATCCGTTTCTTTTCTCATTTCAATTAGCGAAAAGCACCTGGGTAATCTATGATGAGAAACGAGTGCGCTCTTGTAAAAGTCCAGTAGAACGACATTGAGAAATACGCATATGCCATATTCGATCTGCACTGACTAAGCGATACAAACTGCCCCTACTCATCCTTTTGCACCATACCGTGACTAATCACACATGTTTCTAAGCTACTCGATTCAACATTATCGAATGATTGTCAGCTATCGGTGAATGTGCTACGTTAGACAGTACATATTATTCAGTGGAATGAGTGTACTTCATGTGGTTTTTGACTGGAATTAACTTCGTTGACCAAACTTTCTGAAATAAGAAATCACTGCTACACTGTACCATCCAGTGAGAGGCATCTCAGTTACTTCACTTATTTCCAGTCTGTAGTATCGTGAGAATCTGTTCTCTGAGTGAGCATCATGTGCTTAGATGCACCGGTAGAGATTGAACTGTTAGACAAGGGTTGCAAACTGTCTAGATAAGTTTCTAAACAGTAGCAAATACCGTAGGTTTCTTCAAGATTTACAACAGACTAGTCTCGGGAAGTAACTTTTTCAATACTTTCCGATTAGGCTTTCTTGCATCCAGCATAGACATGCGTGATTAAACTTATGGTACTCCTCCCCTAGAATGTAAACCTTGGTGAAAGACCAATCACTCAGATAAACCATGTCCATCCGGACTCCTGGAGTTTTCTTGGGAATTGGGAACCTAAACTCGAAAACGGGCCACAATCATGGCCTAATTCAATCCAATTTCGAGCCGTGGGGAGATCGAGATTTGCGTCACCACATGTTCATCCTTTATCAGTTTGAGCCAAAACCATGTGAACAACTGATTTGGCTATTCTAAAAACGGCCCAGATTGCCGTACATCGGTATTGCCATTATCTAACTGGTTTTATGTGAGCAACTAATACGCCTCATCTTACGCCTCACCACTGTTGGAATGAAAACATCACTTGATCTTCAGTTCGAAAAATTACCTACGGGCAATGCTGCTAGTGTTGCACTACTTTGATTAACCTAGTTTAAAAATTGAACTGCGCTTACATGTGGTTGTAGGTTTAGTACTTCCATAAAATATTTTAGCCAGCCTCTTTTGAAAAGATGCACTAAACTCGGGTTCCGGTATCGTTACGGCTAGCCAGCTGTGCAGACCCTTGCCACGACCGAAAATTGAACTTATTAATTTGAAAACACTGCTGACCACTGTGTTTTGATTCCACAATTAGCACCCCTGTAGTGTCACACACAAACCTTTAGTTACATTCTTTCGTGAACAATGAAATAATGTTCATTTTATGGTACTCAAAATTTACCGCCACTTACCAGTTGCTACTTTTGTCGACAACCGTGACAATATACCCACGTGAAACCAAACAAATAACTGATAAAAAATATTTTGGCCTTGAGACTGGACGTGACACACGAAACAAAGCTTACGTTGTAAGAACTTCGAAGAAGACGTTTCTCTCTCTCTCTCACCTAGTTGAAGATAACTCACCGCTGATAGCAGCCTTCTCATTCTCACCGATCTTTAAGCCAGCCTATACCGAAAAGAAGCACTTGACTCGAGTTTCGAATTTGTTAGAGCTCGTTAATAGAGCATAGTTTTGAAAAAGAAACGTAGAAGCCCACCAGTATGCAGTCATTAACACATTAACCTGGAAGAACAGCAGCGAGCCTTAACCAATGCAGCAGAAGTTGCGTTGAAACACGGTCGTCTGGCGATGGCAACTGAGTTTTGTATTACAAACCAGATGAGAATCACCCCACTCATGAGTACGCTAGACGAGCAGATGTAAAACGATGTACAAGGAATCTGTCTACTTACTAGAATTGGCAACGTGTCCATTTTTGGAGCAGCCTAAAAATATACCGTTGTTGTGAACCGAGAAAGCGGGTGACACAAAGGTTATTTATTCGGGAAAACCAGTACACGAGTTATCCGTCTTAACCGGATTACGAACAAAGCACTCATTTGCACACAACACTGATCTGAGGATGTTCCGGTCGCTTTGGACGCCAAGTCTCAGTTCCTTCATGTGGCAAAATCCATTCCATGTGATGCTGCTCTCCAACGATCCTTCCTGTATCTCTCCCGTATTTGTCCCGCTGCCATTTCGATCCATGTTATCGCCTCGTTATCGAGTAGTGGTGGTTTAAGTAATATAGTGCGACCGTCCATCCTCACTACACTATCAACTGCATGATGTAGAAAAGGAGAGACTTGCTGTGCGAATGGCCTTAAAGAAATTATCTTTTAGTAAAATACATGTTGTATATTAACGGCTTGTATAATCTAGTCATGGGCTTGGTTGCCTTCCCAAGTGGTAGTTGTCTTTAGAAGATATTATTCTCGGACTGTCGTATCAGTAACGAACATGTGACAAGGTAGATATGCACATACCTAAACACTTATCTCAAGTACCTTTTCGCCGAATTACACGGAGATTGTGGGTCAGCTGAGGCGTCAACAATAGCTGTCCCTAAATGTACATAGACCGCCTAATGCTTTTGAATGGTAAAAACAATGCAGGGTTTTATTAGTGATAAACTGACGGACGTGCCGTGTGCTGGTCACGTTACTTGTCTTATATGTTGAAAGGAGATTTATAAATCGTGATGAGTGTGTGGACCACACAAGTTGGTGTGAATAGAATGCTTTCGTGTTCTCAAAGTTCCAGGTGGCACTTCACCAGTGAAACGTTCTTAACCCGACCTTACACAGTGCCTGAGGCGCTTTCAAGAATGTGTACCACACTATCACACTAACTTATAAAACAGCGGTTGGGGGATAACCGCAAAACAACCAAAGCTTGCAGTACGGTCTTTGAACCCTGCATACTGCGCATCAGAAAACCCCCGAAAAAAGCAGAATGCCCTGTGCACCCTGTGAAAATAATACTTGTTCAAAGCTATTTTTTGGACAGACTTATAACGTATGCCCATTATTTTATGTGTGAATCGGACCTCATTAAGTGCAATGATCGTAAGATCATTACAGTGGATCTCCAGAAACCAAGAAATCCCAAGATGAACAATCCACTGGGCAAACAATGCAACCGCCAGTCTGTGATCTTCGGACAACGTTTTTCGCTTGACAAATGGGTACCTAAAGTTATTGGTAGAGATCCAAAATAGGTGGTTGAAACCAAGTAACTTTCAGGCAGCGAAGGAGTCGTGGATCATTGCGACCGGCGCTTTTAATAAGAACTTCGTGATATACATTATGTATCTATATACTGGAGCTTCGGCCCGATCCGTTGCAGCAGCATAGCTGAAAAGCAGTTGAAAACTTTTTGTTTATAAGTTATTAATTTCCCGTAACACCCTTTAACGCCAAGGTAGTGTTTAAATAAGGAAATGTAAGCAAGTTGGAAAACAGCTCTTCGGTGAGAGTGATAAGTGGAAAGCGTGGTAATAAACCGGCGGGCTTTTCGTGGCTTATTCTAAGCTTCGCGGTAGCGTCGACCCAGTATCCTACATTCCAAAGTTGTTGATATGTCAACCTGAGTTGGGCTGCGTTTCATTGACGTTCGCACATAGTCTGTTTCTTACAGCGAACCCACTATTCTGCGGGTGAATGTGCTATATTAGTAAGGATTAAACTGGCTCTTGTCGATGATCTGTCATTAACCGGGGAACGGTAAACTTCGGTTTGTTGGAGAAACTGCCACCGATACTGTTGCATGCATCTGTGCTGCAGTTGTGTACAATTGAGCCGTCTGGTTACTACACTGTGGACGTTTGCACTCGTCACACGAGTTTTTGTGTAACATCTCTATAATCGTCAAAGTATCCGTTGCCTCAGATGACGATGAAACCAGTTAAATCTAAGCTTTTTAGACGATTTAGAAAAAATCTTTCACAAACGTGTGTTACCTGTTCAAGCGCAATAAATACGTCACATATCTCTTAGTGGGGCAATAAAAGAATAAAAACTTATGTAGGGATACCAAACTTAACACTGTGCAATGTGATCGAGTAACGCTGATGGTTCTCTGTTGGGTTTGTTCGGGTACTGCAGTTGCGTGGCCGAAAATAGAGATGCTCTCTAGTTGATGCAAACAAATTTGTGGTCGCGAATCTCACAGCTGGACTATGTGGTTTACTTAATTCTCAAAGAAAAAGTGTAAGAACAGGAATGTTGAAATATGAGGAGTTACCAAAGTTAGATTCATGTCTAACTAAGGAGACATGTGATCAATAAACATAAGTACATATTACGTTACATGTAGATATATCTGCGTACCTTATTTAATACCCGTGGTTAAATGCTCAGATATTTGCTTGTCAAACGAGAGACAAGAAAACATTCCTTGAGGCAATTAAAAACAGTGACAGTTTGACAATATAAAGGTTCATTAAGGAGACATAATTAAGAAAGATCTCATATGCGTTTGCATGAACCAGTTTTGCAGCATTCGTTTTGGGCTGGTGAACGAAATGTGTGGGTTTTAATTAGTCACGTGAACAAAGGACCTGTTAGTTGTAGACCAAGCGTGCTGCATGGGGCGTGTTGATGCAGGATTTGAACATCATCAAACAGAACTGCCAAGCAAAACTTCTTCTGTGAATGACTTACAGCTCATGTGGTCAGCGTTAGGAAAAACCTAGGCAACAAAAAGTGGTCCCGAAAACATTTTCTGCAAACAGATACTAACTTTCGGCTTACCATGGCCATCCAATTGATGGGGAGTCACTGACTTCTTGTCTGTGCTGATTAGTGCTCACAATACTGATATTTCGGTCTGCTGCATTTCCTCTAAAAAAGATGGTCGGAGAAGCCATACTTAAGCGCACAACACCACATGGGAGTTACGTTCGAATTTAATCAACCATACCCCGAGACTTCTTATAAGCTACCAAAAACATTGTTTAGCAATTTGACACTAAAAGGGTCAGAACAGTAAACTCCGTGAAGCTACCAGGTGATCATTTGTCAACACTTCTGGTGCATCGATCTCTGTTCGTGAAATGGGCATCTGTTATAAATACCAGCCAGAAACTGCTATCGTGCAAAGTATCTAACAGAAAACCCAACAATGGAGCACTTGCTTATGGGTGAACATCTATGAAACTGTCAAAATTGGCCTATTTTTGTTGTCGAAACGTAGGGTCTGTACAACGAAATATAAATATCATCAACCGGACAGTGTATACTTCATATGAAATTGTAGCAAAAATGGGGGATTGAAATATACAATCCGACTGGACACAATCCTAGAAACGATAGAAGATAGACAAACACGAGGCCATATAAGGCCGTGGGATTGTGGTGTATTCCAAGTCATCCGGTCTCTTGCTTTGCGATGGTGTTGATGCGTTCATCTTCTGAAGAGCTGCGATGGAAGTTGTGCTCCGCGTCTACGAGCTCGGATTTTAGCACATGTAGACAACGCATTCTAGTCATGCACGAGGATCCGTTGGTGAATGCTCACGTATTTTCAAGTTGACCATCGCTCATATTTGAACGCAGCCTTCGCATTCAGATAGAATTTGCAGCCAGCCTCTTTCGAAGAGAATCATCAGACTCCAGTTTCGCTCCCAATAGAGCTCGCCAGTAGTGAATATCCTTGCCACGGCCGGGATTTGAACTCCGGCCATTCCATTCATGAGGCAACCGTGTTGACCACTGCGCCATTGAACTCACATTAGGCACGACCAAATTATCAAATGTGAACGCTCAACCACTTTCGCTCGTAACTCCAATCGACAACCTCGCGATTAGCGATTTGATAATTCGATCGTGCTTAATGTGAGGTGAATGGCGCAGTGATCAACACGGTTGCCTCATCCAAAGCGTGATCGGAGTTCAAATCCCGGCCGTGGCAAGGATATGCACTACTGGCGAGCTCTATTGAGAGCGAAACTCGAGTCTGGTGCTTCTTTTCGAAAGAGACTGGCTGCAACTTCTATTTGAATGCGAAGGCTGCGATCGAATGCGAGTGATAGTCAACTTGAAAATAAACCAAATCCTTGATTACTCATCAGTAAGCTCACGTATTTGTTGACAGAAGACGACTCGTTCTCAGCCGGGTGAGCGAAAGTGAGAGTCACTCAACAGAAATTGTGTGCGCGGCCTGGGTTGAGATTGTCGCATCACGCAACTTGTTCGTGATTCTCGTAAATGTCGGTGCATGTGGCCACGGTCATTGGTAGTGGGACGCGTGCGCATTTGGAACAATTAAATTGCTATGTCTGCTGACCAGTTTCAGGGTGAATGAATGACTGAGTTTAAGTCGTCACGTTTGGTACACGGCAGGGCTCGGCCACACTTAACCAGTTGTCAATCAAGCTTTTCGTGGCCTATGAGGCAACAGGTGATAATGCAACTGGCTCGTACTCGGCACATCCGTTTTCATCACCACCTTTAAAGCTGTGTGACACTGTGTACTTCTCCAGGTTTCGGGACGCATATCAACTCGAAAATATAGGGTGTTTCACAGTAAAATCTTGACATCTTACCAGCACAATTTTATAGATGAGATCAGGACCCGGAGACTCATTCGCACAACCGTTTGAAGTTTTGGGTATCGTATGCAATGGCTGCATTAGAATGTCAACGAATGCACTCATAAATTGGCGTCCAATTGTGCAACCTTTCCCCACCTTAACACGGTCATCTCACCTCCGTGACGCAGTCGCGAGACTGCTTGAGTGTTTCGGTGATGGAAACAACATTACCGTAGACTACACTGAGACTGACACTGAACGCTTGTATTGCCCCTTATCAGCTCGTGCTGTTGTTGTTGTCCCATTACGGACAATACGCTGTCCACCGTATGCTTTTTCAATTCTGTTCGAATGATGCATGCTCCAAACTGATCGCTTTACTGTCAGTTAGTATCCTCTGCAGCGATAAGTTTAGTATGAACCTGGCTGATGTCGACGTTACTTTCAAGGCTAATTACAATAGCCCAGATGCAAGAACCGAGACGTGAACTGCAGTGTGGTGTCAATTAGTAAGCGGTAGGCCACATCAGTCACACATCTGGGTGATTTTAAAACACATAATGGGCAGTACAGTTTAGGGCAATCTCAGGATGAACGGGTAGTGTGCCCCAGACGTCTTGAATCAGTTTCCACCACAGTGGGTTACACCGACGTCTTTGGCGTATTAGTTATCGTGGCCATACGCAGTAATATCTGGTACGCTAGATGCCCCGTCCTTAACGTTCCTGTTATTCCGGTAATGGATGATCTTGAGGTGTTGCACACCATTCGAAACCCAGCCATTATACGGAGAAGTGATGTGACATAGGTATACGAGCACTTGGCATAGGTTACAACATGAGTCTACTGCTGATCGATTGCATATCTGTAGATTTCCGTCTCTGGGAAATTGGTTGAGGTAAGCTATTTCGGTACTGGTGCCACAATCACTTAGGGACATCGTAAAGATACTTATTATTAACAGTAATTACTCCAGACACATCCTCCTATTTATCTTACGAGCCAAGCGGGATTAACTAACGTAGTCAATGTCGGACTGATGAGAGCTCATAAAGTAATTTTCTGTCGTCGTCTCAGGAAATAGCATGACAGAACGTAACAAACGCCTAATGGGAAATGAGAAGGCGTAGACTACAAAAGACATCACATCAACGTCGAGTTAACTATCCACAAACAGATGAATACACGGACGGTATCACCTTCTGGTGGACTGTCGTAAGAGAAAGCAACGAGGCTGGTGTAGATTTTGAGAGTTGGAGCTCTGGCTTAGTAACGGACAGATACAGTAGTTTGAACGACCATACCTCATTCATTGATGTCTGGCCAACTCAGTCACAATATGTGTGTATACTACTTAATATCGATACAGACTTCATTCTTCTCATCGCCTCTTGCTACTCCCTGAAGCTTTGCTATCACAGGTCGTTTAAATCCAAGTACGTTATCTAATGCCCCAAGCGTGCCTTGTTTCCAAATCCAGTCGCGAAACAGCCCATCTAAGTAATTAGGACAGTAGAGGAGTCCAAATAATTCAGTCTACTTAAAATTAACGAGTAGAAAGACGATCGTTTCAAAACATTATGTGCTCGAGATGTGGTTTCAGGACAAGGGAAAAAAATTCCATTCCCTGATGATGTCTCCTGCAAGGGTAATACTGTCGCTGCATAACCTTTGCTAGTTGTTTTCTCTCGCTTACATTTAGGCTATTGGGTTAATTTATCAATGATGGTGTCCTTGTTCCGATTAGGAGTAAAATCTCAATCCAGTTGCTTGTGGGGCGGAAGTGTTGAGTACTGCACCGTTAGCTTCAGGATGAACAGGGTTGAATCAGATTTCGATTACAACACTCTCGAGAAAGACCGCCCGAGGTTTTGAAACGTAGAGTATTAAAACTTGCCCGTAAAGTTATGTTATTCTCAATCCATTTATCAGTACCTCAGTCAAATTGAAATCAACGATATCTTATAAACGAAAATGGACATCTAGTCGTTTTAACGAATTACGATAGCCCAATCCCGCATTACTTATTGGTATTTTCAAATTTCCTAGGTCGCATCTTTTGAACCTTCTAAGTTCCAAAACGTGGCGACTTTTCTTGAAAAAATGACGCTAGCCTTGTTCTAAATGTAAGCAAGAGGAGTCAATTAGTTCTTACTGTGAAGGTCGTTAAACCTGTTTTTGTCTTCCACTGTCTGTCTGGTACGGCACTGCAGCCCACATTGCTATGTTTTGACATTGACAACCAAATGAAGTGATGAGTGGGTGAGAAACTTAAAACTGTATGTCTCGACTAATTTAGTCTCGTGGCGTTTGGCTAATGTCTCGTTTGCTGTCTTCAATCTTCAACAAAACGGCAATATTGAGGTTTGATCAGGGTGTGCACATTCAAATCAAACGATTGAAGACAAACCCCGTTATAAGATACAAGTAACCTTCAATCAATAAGCAGAACTGTGGATGTTTTTCGACTAACACGTGCATATCAGGAGCTCGGGTAAAAAAGTAAAAGGAATGCACCCGGACGTGTCAGACGCACAAGGGAACTGTGGTCTTGGATTACTTTGTGCTCCTTCTAGGTCTCAGGAATAGCTGAGAACAACAGAGCCGCCGTGTACGTGACATCCACAAGAAACACAAGCTGATCTCTTGACAAAGCTTTCCATGTAAGCGTTAGTGTGTTGTACAAGTCTACTAAAACAAATGAAAAGAAAAGCATGAAAGTGTACCATGATGGCATCTTCTGGTACTTAAGCTTGTTGTATGTTACTAAACCCTCCGATTCTTTCGTCTACTTTGAATAAAAGCCACCTTACAAAAATGCCCCACAAGATGAAACTTGAAGTGGTCCCGTTCTGCAACAGAAACAAGCATCGTCTTTCTGACAGTATTACCAAAATGTACAGAACAAAACGAAAGATCTTGTGGTGGGCAATAATGGTCTCAGGGACACACGATGCCTGTGATGGCGGAGTGCACTACAAAGGCGCTTCGTGCTTAGACTTGACTGGGAGGATATTCGTAATAAACACTGCGATATAACTGTGATAATAATGCCGAGTAATGTTGAAGTTTAGGCGCATACATACCTAACGTCAGTCACTGTTTTCAGAAAAAGGAGAAAACAGTGTCACATATAGAGATACCACAGGGTGACTATCGTGCTACATTACTCGGATGGATCCTGCTACTCACGGCCAGTGTTCGTCAAGTTTCAAAGCTACCAAATACCATGAAGGGGATGAAAATTTTCGTCAAAATCAGAACAAACCTGATCACTCCATTACACCCTCATTGAGACTTGCATCTTTATTGAGACCTAGGTCACATTGAACAGCTAGTCAACGTTCATGTGACGTAGTAACTGTTTTCGTTTTGGTATATTGCACAAGCCTGTATGCCATCTGGCTTTTACTCTGATACTATTGAGGGTGACTTCGAAGTAGTGTCAAACACTACTTCAGTGTCGGTTAGTAGCTATCAACCGTATGTATCTGTATTTTTCGGCATTTCGTAAAAATCCGAAGGTAAGTTAAAATCTGATCATCGTGTTATTGCCGTCCACATGAGCAGAATGAATTACGGAATGTCTGGGTTAGTTGGCTTCAGTAAAAATTATGCACCGAGAAGTAACCTATAAGGAACAACAATTCAATGCAGCCGTGTCAAAGAAATCGCCTTTTCCATGGATTTGTAGTATTAGAAAACCCTGCAACGGCACGTTGCCGTGTACCAAACCTGATGACTTGAACTCAGTCATTCGTTCACCCTGAAACTGGTCAGCAGACCTTGCAATTTAACTGTTCACAGCGATCGAAGTCAAAGGACACATGGACACAACAGAGCACAAGATGTTTGTACTGCACCGCTTGTGGTTCTACTCATATACCGCTTATCCATCGTAAAGCGGAAGCAGTAAGACCAGCTGACTTGTGATTGGGGGCCTTTGTGGTTCAGCGTGCCAATGCTCGTTAGCCGTTTAGTAGGCTGAAATAAAAATGAATCCCTTATCTCTCAGAAGAAAAAATGAGAGAGAATTTAGTGATCTGATCTAAACTTTGGGGAAATTTTCGGAAAAGTGCAAAAACAGTTCAGTGTAACAGTATATCTTATTGCACTCTGGATAGAAGAAAGAGGTAAAGTAAGAAATGCGAACTGGGTCAAAAAACGAGCAGGTTTTTTGTCATACAATGCAGCAGAAAAGCTGAAGAAAACGGGCACATGGTCTATGAAGAAGAAAGTGGTTGACCTACCAAGCGACGACATAGCTGGTGAGTACGGACGAAAAAGATAAGTTACAAAGCTTACTTTAGCTTAATGTACTCGTCGTTTCTTTTCCGTAGTGTACTGTGTGTACGTTGTTGATCCACTAAGCCGAGAAGGTCGGGGTAATCACGACCGAATAATTCATTTCATCAAGTAATAATGCCACCAAGACATGGCGTACCGCGCGCTTCGATTCACAACCGCGCAACTGTTTCTCGACGACCCTTCAGGCGCTCTGTCCAGACCGTATTTCATCAGACCGTCCGGTTCAAGACTAATTCCGTCTAACATCCAAAATCGACGTAACAATTCGAAAGACTGCCTTGCATGATATCCTTGTATTTATTTTTAGCAAACCAGGATTCCGCTTATTCGTTTTCAGTTACCCGTATAACATCTGCCATGAAATATATTCCTCGTATGTTCTACAGAAATGTCACAGTTAACTTATCATATTGAACATCAGCATGAATTCCATTCCGTCCATGTCCGTTTGCAGAAACACCTAAGCATTTTTAACTATCTCTGATCACTGGATACCCAGACGCATCCCGGACATCGCAGATGGAAGCTTCTCAGGTATCACACATTCCGTTAGAAAAGTGTCCAGATTACACGGCGGTAAAACAGCGTAAACTGCACCACGGGGTAGCTGACTAGCAGCTGAACGTTCATCCTAAAGTTGTGGTTTTTCTTCACTCGCCTTTCAAGACGCCCGAAAGCAGCACTAGCCTTCACCACACGAGCTCGCGACTGGCGGTCATGCTTACACATCTAATGGACTGTCCTCTAGTGGTCTGTGGTTTCGCTTTTCGTTCACGCGCCACTTTGCCTGGGTGCCGGCGGTTGGTACTACTGTGCTAAGCTCATTATCTCATCATTCCTGTGGTGTGCCGTATTTCATTCCACATTTGGTTCACTTCCATACGTTATGTTTACCCTATTTTTCAGTACTGCCTTCAACTTTTCTGCGAAACTCACCCCACTGGTCATTAGAGGTGTCAGTGCCACTGTTTAAAGCAGATTCCAGTAATCCGAAATCTCAGCAGAACACAGCTAGCATAAATAACTGGTCAGGCCTCTAGCTTCATTGAAGATGGCTACCCATATACTTCGCAACTCTAAACCGGGTGACGAAGTGATGCAAGAGGAACCTTGTGTATCCTGGCCGAGCCAGTATGAAAAGTGCATTACATCCAACAATGAACAGTTTACAGTGGGCGGATCGATGTCTGGCCAGACCAGCCAGGGTGTGCAAGTGAACTTTGCAACCGGCAGTCGTGCAGTGAGAAGGTCCACGTAAGTGTGAGTAATCGTGTGTGTGTGTGTGTGTGTGTGTGTGTGTGTACGTGCATGCACAGGCAGGAACGTAACATGCATGAACCGTACACCTCTGACACTGGAAATCTTCAAAGTCAACGTTTGTTTTACCAAACAGACCTCATCCCGGACTCCAGAACGTCGTCGAGGCTCCTGCCTGTGCCAGCTGATTCAAAGCACTAGTATGACACCTACCTGTCCTGAGACCATACAGCCTCAGCATCAGGCCAAGGTGACATCGGAAATATGTTATGCGATTCAGAGTCCGATTATTAGGCGAGACCTGAGTTGGCCATTTGTTGCGCGCCGTTAGGCTGGGAGGTACGACTTTAACTTTAAGATACTGGCTGTGATAAACTGTTTTCGTTCAGTTGAGCGTTCACTCAAATAGGGATTTCTAAAAGCGCCTAACCAGATTCAGTGGTTTCCTCGGCGTCTCTGCAGCGGAAAAACGGCGATTTTTTCAGTTCTAAAGGTACTGCGTCATATGGGGCAGTCTTGTTTCCAGTACGCAATCCTCCTACAATTACTCTGACTGTGCCTTGATTTTGCTTATTTTAGCGATATCCACCGCAAATATTACATGGTTTCTCTGAGACATTTCACTTCGGTGTTGTCTGGTCGGTTCCAACCAACTGTCGCAACCACTGTCGACGGCAGTATTTTCTACACGACATTTGGTGGGTGGGTGAAGTCCATTCGGAGTTTTGCACTCAAAACCGTGCGCTGAAACAATTACGCACTGATGATTTCACCTTACTTGGTGATGAAACGCTTGCAACCTAAATGTCAACCACGGCAAACATACCAATACCACAACCATCAACCCGACCTACGAACAACTCCAGTACTGTTCCCAGTCATCAGAGATGGGGGTTTAGTTAGATATTCTTATACTATCCGAGCTTGGGCAGCTGACGGTGAACAATTTGAATGAAGTTGAAGGTACTTTTGTGAGCCATTTTGATAGCCGAAAAGTGCCAACTGAAATTTCAGAAAACGGTAATTGTTTCACAGCGATACTTTCGACGAACCTGACAGCGCCTCAACTGATAGACCTTGAATAATATTCAGTGATACAGTTAGGTGATACTTGACCTATGTGGTTATTACATCCAGGCCTGTAAGTTATGCAAAACACGTTATTAAGACAGAGGAATTGTGATGAGGTGTGACTAGCCGTGTTTATTGTGAAACGACATAAGCGTTATCTCAGCGTTTCTAACCACCTGCTTTCTTTGAAAAAGATGTTTGGATACATCAGTTTTTGGAACAGTAGTGGGTTTAGAAAGGTTCGTTCCATTCTGTGGCTTATGGTAAGCGTTTCTGAGCAACTGTAATTTTTCACACCACTATATATGCGGGTCTCACGTATCGCCCTAGATTACTGACGTTGTAGATAAATGTCGCCCAAATTTCAACGACATTTGCATCCTTTTTCCATTTTAAAAAAGAAAACTTTAGGAATGTGTATACTTTCCCTTTCACTTGAATTTTCGATACAAAATTCCTTTAACTCATCCAAGTGTTTGTTACACAAGTAAAGCTTCCGTTAAACGAAATATCTCTGTTTATCTCTCCCATGGGTTAAAAGTATCGTACAGTGTAAAAAGTCTGATGAATTTGACAATAAACGTGTCATCTTTTCCACGTTTGCACTTGCCGCTAATATTACTACAACAAAGAAACCATCTTGTACTCAGTCCACTAGTAGAATGATAACCATTCAGCTCGAATTGTTTTTTGGTGAATGCTTGCTGTGCTTCTTGCATCACGCCACAGGTGTTGTATTATTTTACATCACTTTCTACACGTGTGCTTGGTCCGTCTGTAGCTGTAATCCTATTCTCCAATTTATTGCTCATCCTCCACACTGCATTTACTGAAATTGAGCTCCTTTCGGTCAAGTGGACTCATGTACATGTCCTCATTTCTGTGCACACCAGAGGAAAAATGTCAAAAACTGATATATTCGCGATGTACGCTTTGTTAAAAACCGTGCCATTCTGTTGCCGCTTTGTGTTTAGACGGTTTATGCTTACGCTTGAGACCTTTGTGAACAAATGCAGCGATCGTGGTGGGCATATATAGGATTTGCTATTTTGTCTTAACATTTAGACATGATAATAAACCCATTCAAGGGTGTTTCTAAAAAAACAGTTTAACAAACACGGTCACTGTGTCTTGAGTCGCTACATACGCTGTGTATATATATATATATGGTGTATATACGATAATGAGCCTTTTTATTATGTGTGGTCTATATGTTATCACCCAGGAGTCCATTTGATATTTTAGCCGGGTGAGGTAATTGCTGAGCTATTAACGTGTCAATTTAAAACAAGCTACACCTTAGGCTGTAAGTTCTCAAACTCCAAGTTATCTCAACTTCCATCTTTCCAGCCGTTTAAAGGTTGATCTAGCAGTAACCTCTGACCGGGAATGAACAAGCGGAATTACTTCCTAGTCTGCGTTTGCAACATAAGTTGCTGATCTCATAATCTTACTGGCAGTTCCTCACTAAAAACCGATGTCCGACATTACATGTGGTAGAACGCCAGCGTATTTTGTCCAGAATGAACATTGCGAACTTTCCTTTAAATTTGACTTAATAAAGTTTAATGCACCATCACGATGTCTGCCTAAGTTATTGCGTTAGCAAACAGCTATCAACAGTGTGACGATTTCTCCCGGTTGGTCAGTTTTGACAACTCTTGTATTAAAGGCAAAAACGACGAGGTCATTTTTACAACGCAGCAAACTCTGTATGTAGTGTGTCGAGTTGTGTTGCGACAAAAAGCAACGTGATTCCTGCTACCGAAGTTGTATCGACAAACTCTGGTCTAGTTCACCGACGTTATAGAAAATGCGTTGAAAAGTTTGAGCACAATTTCGTTAGATGAGTGGGAGAGTGGATTCATCTACTTGTGTAATGTCAGCCTATCAGTATACAGCAGACAAATAGCAGTCATACAGCAGAAGATTTGAATGCTTCTTTGTTTTTACTGTGACCAAAGCCCGATTGTTTATTCCCCGTTCAGATTGCGGAAACGAGGATATTGTCTATCGTACGTTTACACGTTTTCAGTGTAATGATTTTGTTTTGTTTAAAGTGTTTCAAGCGGGTTTATTTACATGATAAGTTCCGAACAGATTGGTTACTGCTTGTTGAGCTTGTTAAAGTGAGATATGTGTATATTTATCAGTTTTACTGTTAGTGTGCATAATATATCTCAATTTTGACACTAGGAAAATCATTTCAAGTCGGTTTTGTAGCCTTCGGAACATTAAGTCATATTCCCCCTAATATGCAACACAAGTATTAATTTCGAACATCATGAACCAAAAAATACAAGACCGGTTTACAAACATATCAGTGATACATTACATGCAGTCAAAACAAGATGTTAAGTGCACATATCAGCAACCGTATCTAAGAAAAAAGGCACAAGGTTCTCTTAGGGGCGATTCACACTGTGGAAAAATGACTGCTATATTTATTTTTCTTCCAGCAGTGGTTGTGTTAAGAGTCAAATGAGTGGTCTTTAAAAACGGAATGTTCCACTCAGAGCTCATACCATTCCTTACTAAAAAGCCGGGGGGGGGGCGGGTAGGAGTTATTTTTGTGACTGCTGTCGTTCTGTAAGGGACACCTCCTCAGCATACAGTGACAATCATTCTGTCCATCCTATCAATATACCTGGGAGAAAAAATCTAACCGTCTTACTTGCTATAAGGTTCCGTGATTTTACGCACTTTCACTAGAATTACTCTTTGGACATAAATGTCCACTGTATCAGATTGAACTGAAACTTTTCACAGTAAGAAGTCAAAGAGGAAGGTATTTTACTAAGATCACCGCAATTTGTGGCAAACGGGAATAGAATATGATGACACTGACAGAGTCTAGATTTAGTAGTGAACTTGTTCATATATTGTGAATGACCTGTTAGGAAGATTCAGTTAAACATATTGCTTTTGATGAAATGGTGCATTTTTGTCATTGTTTACATGCTCGGGTTGGAAATAACATTTGACAAATTATTTGAAAGAATGCTCCTGGAGCATGCTAATGAAAGAGCTGAACTAACATAATTTTGGCCACAGTTGATTTTATTTTGCTCCAGAAGACATAAGCGTTCTTTCTTTATGTGATTATAGATGAAGCGTACGATCTGAATATTCATGGTAAGTTAACGAAAAATTGCCCCGTAATTTGGCTAGCCTCAGGACTCATTCTGAACAGTACATTACTCAGTTCGTCACATCGTCACAGATACTAGAGTAACTTAAGAGGAAACAGATTTCTTTGGTGTACCACGTTGATTGATTAGTTTTCAGAAACTGGTATCTTATAGCCTTACCAATCAGAACATCTATGGGTTCATTTTAGCTATGCTGCAATCAGAGTAAAACTGCCGGTGACAAAGCTGTGAGGACATGCAATATATATGTGAGCCATTTACCGCTCACCTATACCACGCACCATCAATAGTGACAGCAAATCTATGCCTGACAAATAGGACATATGCGCAACTGTGTGTTAGTAATGATGATTTGGAAAAATGAACAACACCCACATGTTGGGTACTGTTTCGGAACAACAGTTAGATCGAAGTCTTTAAGACGCCCATCATGTCACATTTGGGTTAGTGATAACAGGTCGTGGAATCCGAACAAACTCGTTTGAGTTTATAACAAACTGCTGTGCGGTTACAGACTTAAGTTCTTCTTCACTTAAGTAAGAATATGAATAAAAGTACGCTCCAGCACCTTGTGGAAATGTCGTAGACGTGGAAGCCTCCTGCGTGTATCCAAAAGGTGGAGAGTGTTTTAGAAAATAAATCCACGCTTAGATAAAGTATAGGAAACGAGCATTCCGTGAACCGCACTCACGGATTTAGCAAGAGGGGATATGTATGCATATCAGTATTATGTCTCATGTTTGGCCACTTTTAGGTTAAATTGATCGTCACGTTTCGTGAAATAACAAGCAGGATACTACAATACTATTACGACGGCAAAAGAAGGTGGGCTTGAACATCGTCTGCTGCCAGACACCAGTTAAATTTGTGAGAATCATCAGCAGTACTGTACTTCATTAAAGTGTCCCAGCAGCTGTTATCACTCCTGCAGGGCTATTTTATGTAACTAAACGCAACAACAAAAAAGTGTGCTCACTTTGTGCTTACGTCATACTGCTCATTAGCATCGTGGAATGGTGTACATCAGTTTTCGCGACGAGAAAGAAAACGATCTGAATAAACCTGCTTTATAAAATAGTATTCAAGTTTGCTCCGAATGGATTATCCGAGATGGGTTCGTGATAACCCCTCAGTACTTATTTGGTGTAGTTTTCAGTGGTGTTATCGGTGATCGGTTGCAATTACCCAAGTTCGGCCGACTGTTAGCATATCGAAAAGGTTTCTTCTGACGTTTATTGCACCATAAGAGGAAAAGAGCCAGTTGCTAGCACGGCAGTGAGGAACCATCCAACCTACCCTCAATAAAAACATCATTTTTCCTTAGATTTCTGTTGTGCGGCTGACTTACATCCGGTCAGCATCTCAATCACGTCTACAAACGTTTACTAACTGTCAATAATGTTCTGAAACAATAAGTAAGCAACATACTCTATACTATCTGTAAACAACTTGTAAAAATAATGCCCAACAGTGTGTCTACTTTTTTAAACGGGAGGAAAAATTACATCTTTCTGGTTTCCTGCGGCAATGTGGTTTTCTCTGAATCATTTTTGATGCAGTTGTGTTTGAATCATAATTAATTTGTGATCGAATACCAACATGTACTCCGATTTCGGTCGCTAATGTACAAAAATGACTACTCTGAAGTTTTTATCAAATAAGCCTACTCAGAATAGTTTTCCACAAAGCTCTACGGTAGCTTATAGTTACACCGACATAAATAACATGATACTGGGAACGCGGAGTTCCAGTTATCCAGATTGTCAAGTTCGTAATCATCGAATGATTTCCATGTTGACATTTTGGTTCGTGCGGATGTTGCTGTACCATATGCGGCTTAGATTACCTTGAACTTTCCAGACATTTAGTTCCAATGTATATAATTACAAAGATGTTGACAGTTTGTTATTTAGAAGTTTGCAGTCAAATTTTCAGCTGGGAGCTGGTTAGTGAGAAGTAGTTTTCACAGGTAGGTCAACTAGGTTGTGTATGTCACCTTACTACTACTTGCTTCAAACCAGAAACTGTTAACTCTCTTACCTCACATTAGGTAAGATAAATTAATGCTATGCAAACACTTTTTCCTAAGGAATAACTTAGACCAAGTTGTTCCACTTCAGAAAAATACTGATGTAGTACGGTGAGATAAGAACGAACAAACATCTGTCTTTGCCGTACTTGACGATGCGAACCTAGCTGCATCGCAGTGCAGAGGAAATTAAAGAAACCGCAGGTGATTTGAACTCAGTAAACTAACCGTATTGTATATTGAATGAGGAGTCGGTTCACAAAACACAAGTGGATGGAGGTATGAAATAAAGACAGAATGCTGTTGTCCCACAAAAACAGTTTGTGGGAAAACACTTCCGGAAGGTTTAGCGTAACAACAGAAGATACGTTTTATTTATAGCTCATGAGGTACAGTGACACTCAGTATGCCACATTTAACGTTATTCGGTTGGGAACCTACCACAAGGAGGCTGCCAAGTAATGTGTGCATGTTGTAAAGTCTAGTGTGACAAAGTAGAAGTCGGTTGTTGATATGCTGTTCTAACGCAGCTTATCAATTATTGCTTCCAGATCCCGACGAAGTCCATTATGGTATGTTTGCCCATCAGTTTACACTTCCAGCTAAAATACGAGTTAACTCAAAACATTCATTCAGTGTCCCTGTATGCTTACGTTTCATTGTAAAAAAAGAATCTATCTTGTCATATTCCATTGTTCTATCTTGTAGGCTTGAAGAGAGTGGACGTTTATAGCTCTACGTCCAATAAATATTCACGTCGGCCCTTTCGAAAGAAATTACTGCAGGGGAGCCCTGCAATATGAGGCAAAATATTAATCTGTTATGTAGACGTCTAGTTTTCTCTTGTCTTCATTCAAGCACACCCGCGTAAGCCATATTCAGACGCAGCTAACGCAAATGTCATCTGGCCAGAAATTAGTTTTCTCCTCTAGGGTCATTTCAGCTAATAGTAAATGTATAATGTGTAGAAAAGTGAAACAATTTTTCCCGTAACAAATTTGAGCAAAGAAGTCAGAACCAGTTTTTGCACAATGTATCCCTCAAGCACATGGTGTTGCATACAATCAGGTGCATATTGCAGTCTGCGAGTTTATGTAGCAAAATTCAATGGACCTTATTATGCCAAACACCAAACTGAAAAAACAAACATACGCACACGCCCACACATCAATGTACGTCGGTTACCAGAGCAATCTGGTAGTGATGAACGATGTTGTCCTTGCCCAAATCCTCACAACACAAGTTGGCACAGTGACTGAGACAACTTCTTCAGACCATAAAGCAATCAACGGTTTGGAAAACTGTGAGAGATAGTTTTGAGCTTATCGACCCACTCAGTGGTTTGGACCGTGGTAACTAACATGCGATCAGTTCGGGCATAACTTCTTTGTTTACAAATGCTCCTCTGATGTAGACCGTTGGGGTGATCCGTAAACATATTAACTTACATCAGTGCGATATAAGATTATGTACGTCTGAAGTAAAATGCCGTCTGCCACTATGCACAGCGAACGTGAATTTCCGCCTCCAGAGAACTGGCTGTACATAAATCGATGATGTTGTGGCCACTCTACTCTGCCCGCCAATAGCCGATATTCTCGTTGCTCACCTGGAGCAGAACACAGATGCTATTATCAGCCAAGCTCGCTTGTACTGGCGTTATGTTGAAGTTCTCTTGCTAAATACCGACACCAAAGAGATGGCAACCAGCATGCTCGATTCAGTGAACAATCCGATTACCAAAATCAGCTTCATACTTAAGCATGTGAAAGAAGAAACCTTGGCGTCTTTGAATATTCCCATGAAATGCCGAAACAACGGCTCCTTACTGTGGTCAGTTTACAGAAAACACACTTAGACTAGGAAGTTTGTGGAATTTCACAATTTTGTGCCGAGCTGGTACAAACGTGTCCTGGTTAGAACTTTGTTCTATCATGCAAGACTCATATGTTCGAGAAAAAGCTGGCCAAAGAGATGTCATCGTTGAGAACCACGCTCAAAAAATTGGCTAGCCATCTAAGTTTGTGAAGAAATTTGGCCAACAAAAGCCGGCTGCTGTAATGGCTCCATCAAATCTCGAATTGAGTGGTCACCTCCATTTGCCTCCACAAGGGTGATGACGCTACTGCTGTGTTGGAACTCCGTCTCACAGCGGCTATGGGCTGCAAGTTCTATGTAGCCAAGCCGGTCGTGCTGTTCACCACCATCGGAATCTCAACAATGTTATCGCTTAATGGTATAACTCACATAATTTATGAAGTTTGGTATGTGTCGGGCAACTTACATAGGCAGAAGGCAGCGGGATTAACCAAAACATTTTTGTGTACATTAACAGTTGACGCGCCGTTTGTCTGCCTTGGAATTGTTTCATGTAAATCTAATCGTAAACTGTTTCTACTGTTCTTGTCATCCGCATTTCCTACATATACTAATGTTTTACATTAGTGAGTGAAGACAGTGAACAAAATGTCAACACTCAAGAAATTTTTGAGATGTCGACCACTACTGAACCGTGGGTAGGCCTTTCGGATAGATTACGTGAAAATCGAAGGTTTCTCCCGTTCGTGACAGCAGCTAACAAATGGAAGCTACTGCCATATGTACAGACAGACTTCAGTACCAGACTGCTCTGGTAACCAACGTATATTGATTTGTGTGGGTGTGCGCATGTTTGTGGGGTTGTTGATTTTCAAGTTCACTATCACTCATAGTTGATCGCAGCTTTCGCATTCGGATAGACTTACTAGCCAGCCTCTTTCGAAGAGAGGCATCAGACTCCAGTTTCGCTCTCATTAGAGCTCGCAACTAGTGCATATCCTTGCCACGGCCGGGATTTGAACTCCGGACATTCCAATCATGAGGCAACCGTGTTAACCACTGCGCCATTGAACTCACATTAGGCACGACCGAATCATCAAATCTGAACGCTCAACCACTCTCGCTTGTGAGCAATGATCAGGTTGCCCGATCGTCTCGAGAGGAGACACAGT
>QNGE01000018.1:91802-147646 GCA_008508345.1 Paragonimus westermani
GGGAGGTCTGAGACTGAGTGGCGAGAGCTGGGACTTATCGGCACAGTGTTTCTACGATTAATTATATCTGCTGTGGGACCTGCAGAGAAGGTATCAGAAATGGGGATCGGGAGAGGCCTGAGAGCTAAATTTGCACTCAGATAGACTATTCCAGCCAGCCTCTTTCGAAAAGAATCACTAGACTCGAGTTGTTTTGTTGTTCGGCTTCACATCCCATCGAATTTTACTACGTAAATCCGCGGACTGCGACATGTACCTGATGAGATGCAGCGACGTGTGCAAAAACCTCTTTCCGATTTCTCTGTTCACATGCCTCGTAATTTTCTCGCTGTCGCTTCGGGTATTTTAGTAAAATAATGAATCATTATATATTCAACTACTGGTGTGTTAGAGGATGCTATTAATAGGCCTGTCGTCGCAAGATTCCAGGAAGCTGCAAGAATACTAAAACAAATGTAAAGCGTCGTGAAACTAAAGAGTTTATCTAGCTTCAAAATGTGGAACTAAAGTTTGAAACCATGCGATTCAGTTGCATAAAAATCTTTGGATTGCATTGTCTTCCACATATTTTGATCACTTAATTGAGAAATCTGTGGAAGCCAAATTGGTTCATCAGCAGTGTTTCCATGACAGATATAAACATTAATTTGAACGGGTTATTTCATATCTGAGGCCAAGTGCAAGGTCTATTTCCAGGTTTGCAGTGAACTGACCGCTTGATAATGTGGAACTCCAACGAACGAACCTGAGGATTACATCAAGAAAGTATTCTGAAGTCAACGTGAATACCAGATTATTATCAAGACTTTAGGACTTCGTGTAATAAACACGAATCATAAATTCATCCCGAAAAATCTCAGCTACATTGGACAAGGGTCAGTGACTACATAGGAGCGTTAATATGTAGAGGACAACAGAAGTAAGAAATGCAGCTGCATCGTGAACAGAATCAACGTGTCCAGCTACTGTGACTCATCGTAGCTGGTCATAGACCGATCTGACTCTTACTGACGGCTGGATGGACCAATCTTCCCAGCGAACCAAGACTACACTTCCGTTTTCAATTCCCTCCAAAATCCGTTGACCCTTCCAGGTATCCTTCTGACTGGCCAGGTTTTTCTCCGCTTCTGTTACTTTATGCTTACAAAATTAAATGTGACCAGCATTTCCAGTTTGGATTTGGACCGCCGTCTTACACACTTGCTTTATGCTCTATAACTATCAGATCTGTTTGGTTATTCAGGCCTGGTAATCTAGTTTACATTCACTGCAAAGACTATCACACGACCTCCGACGTATTCCATGTTAATAACTGTTTTACAACATATCGTTCATTTGAAACAGTTGGTTTTCTTGAACACTTTGAACAAAGCAGTTAGAACACGAAAACTGTTAGGTGCAAACATTCCGTTTTGACTCATCAGTACAAAAGTTACAATGAAATGGACGAATTTTTTTTATAGCAAACAATGAGAGGGGTGGATAATCAATAAGCGGGTTACGATAAGTAATTAAGTCCAGGAAAGAATCAAGTTCACTAACAGTTGTTTCTGAACACAGAGCGCTGGTGTACGTCGACTGTTTGCACCTTCTTTAGCAAAACGTAAGAATCTCGGGTGAGAATGATGTAACAGGATGTGTATTTTTTATACATCGAACACGCTTTATGTGATGTGTGGATAAATTTACTGACGTTGCGAGAACTTTGACATGGGTTTACTGGTGATGGTGGTGACAGGCGAAATTGACTTCGTCATGCATGGATCAGGTAGTTATCTGTTTTTATATCTGTGCACTCAAGAATATTCTAAAACTTTTGGGCAGACCGGTGGTATGTTAACTGATTTTGCACATAATATCACTTTCAGTAAAGAACTTACTACCAAAAACACAGCTATAGAGGAAACTGGCCTAAAACATATGGCTGATTACTGCGTGTTTTCTCGAAACTATTTTAAATTTTGTAAAACTGAGAAACGATCTCGACTACCTAATTTAGTTTTGTTGATTTATCTGTAACGATGGACACAGCTGAATCATTGTTGTCAATTCGGCTTCGCTTGTCAGTAAACACTGACTTAGGTAGTTCATTAGATTCTGAACCGACTGTAAGAAGTACGGTTACGGAGCGCCTCCAAGGACCGGAAACGAAGGGGCACTGGACAAATCTTTCTCGTGATCTTCAAACCATATGAAAGTATATATTTCATGTGGCGTGAGCTATGTTTATAAATTCTTCAAACCCCTACGTCTGCGCAAAAAACGTGCGACGATCGGCCTTACAGTATCCTGATAAGTGCAAAAGTCCTTTGCACAAATTTACGGTCCACCTAACCTCCACGGATTAAGTTCTGTTACTCACAAAAACACAGCTTCCGATTCACTGTTGTGCTTGATTTCTTGAACTTCAAACCTCTTGACTACTGCAATCCGTTTACGTTGGTCACCTGTCTCTGCTGACTGTTCTCAACTCATGGTACGGTTTACGACATTCAACATTTCTGCTTATCCCTCTGTATCATGTTACGTTCTCCCTCAGTTTACCGTTCTGATCGTCATGTTTACCACCTGACTCATACGTAACCTGACATCTCTATTGCCACTATGAGTCCATATTTTTGTTGACTGCAATAACTGGCCCAAGAAACCTTCGGGATACAAATGAAATTTCGCTGTTTGCTATATAAAAATAACGCGGTAATTTCCTCGGTACCTCGATACTATATTTGAGTATCCTATATATTTCAGACAACGATCCTGGTGCTCTTTCATACGGTAAGTGTTCGCAACCCACTGCCTGATGTGTACACAGAACTCCTCACAAATGATTCACATTTATTTTATTTTCTTTCAAACCAAAGACTTTCAATTTATTAAAAGTAGTACTAGATTTGGTTAACACAAATTGGACAATGCTCGAAATTGACTGAAGCATCGGAGTTCACACAAAACTTTAGCAGGTTTTTTCTGCCTCTCTTGTACACAAGCGCCAGACTCGGATTTCGCCCTAGTTTTAGCTGTCAGTTATGCATATCGTTGCCACGACCAGCAGCTGAAGGTTTGTACTTACTTATGAAGCTTACTGTGTTAACGGCGGCGCCAGTGACCTCATAACTGACAGTATCAAATTAAAGCACAGAAACTCAGCCATTTAATCTTGTGAGTGGTTGACGGATTGCGCGGACATCTCGAGAGGAAGCAGTTAACTCCAACTGACTAACTCATGATGAGCACTTCTCATCAAGCTGAAATTACAGGAACCACTAAAATTGTTAAATGTTGTTTTGAGTGCTGACGAGAAGTACGGGATTTAATCAATATAACCTGAAATTTGTAGCCGTTTGTGAATGGCCTTTGATTTGTATCGTCGTTACGAAACTGTATCCAAAATATCACGTTATGTTTATTTGGTAACCCATTTGCCAGTAATACCTCATGAAACAGTGACAGACAGAAACATCGAAATAATTTTTCATAAGTTATATTATGTCTATTTTCCGCTGTATTATCGCCAAAAGATTAGACGGTACTGATCAGTTGAGAAAAGCTTGAGACGACCAAATCCTACAAAGTTGCAATAAATTGGCATGACAGTTAATGCTTGGTGTCCATTTTAAAATTGGCGGCCTGGTACTTTCGCAGATGTTATAGTTTCAGTTCATATGAGCTCACGCTGATTAGCCTTTTATGGTTGATTTCAAACAAGGGAGCATTCAGAACATCCCAACGCAACTAACCACAAACGGTTGGTTGTTTGAGTCTACGACAAGTGGAAATGTAACACCTGAGGAAAGCGAATCGAGCGAATCAGCGACCGCAATCCTCTGGTTAAAAAGATTAAGTCTGGATCATCACTCTGATACACACTCACAGACTGTGTTCGATTCGCCGACTGGTGTAATGTTGAGATGAGCTAGCACGGTTGACGCAATTGTCCATCATTTTGACGGTAGACAGTGGGACTAACAGTATGAAAGCTACTCCATTGTGACCGGACTAGTCTGTTCGTGAATTCGATGGATCTTGGTGTGTATGATATTGAACAAAAGCACAGTTTATCTTTCTGCTGAGAATTTCACCCACGTTAGATTTACCGGATTAACACGAAAAAGACGAAACTGGGCAAAATGGACTGTTATTCTGAGAACCGGAAACATACTTCCTACTGTATTAATAATTTTTTGAACCTACTTGTCAACTGTCAATGCAAACAGGACGAAGAAACAAAGATCCATGGTGTTCGGAAGATGAAAAGTCAGCATAGTTGCATGTTCAGCTGAAACGATGTGTCGGCTGTGGATCTATTATGTGTTACTGTAGTGATTTAGTCTGTCATACCGCGTCATCCACTAAACCGATTATCACACGATGTTAAGCGCACAAATCACGGCTTATTATTTTGTATGAAGAAATGAAAATGGAATGAGCCAAATCAGCGTGAAGTGTACGGGTGAGGTCATAAGATCATCGTTCAACAAATCTCTCCCAGATAAGTCGGTTGCGACTACTAATACCAGTTAGGAGACACTACATTTCGAGACCCGTTTACATGACTTAAACCATCTTGTAATAACTCGCCAAATGCGGGGATAAGTAAAGGAGAAAATTGCAGCCGGTTTGAACAAGCTTATACGTTACTAAAGTGAGAAATACTAAGGTGGGACCTAAATGAATCTCAGGCGCTACATACAAGAAGAGATAGTACCACGTTAGTAACAGTAAGTATCATGGTCTGGTTATGAGTTAGGTATTGCTTTCATATATATGACAGAGCTGACCTGAGAGTAGTTTTATGATCAGCAGAAAGCAGACTAAACAATTGTGATAAGATTAGCAGGCGCAAATCCTGCAGACATTAAAAAGTAATCAACGTTATGAAATGACACACAGAGTAATCTTACAAATTTGAATAGAGTCAACCACCGAGATGAAGACCCCTAACCACAGTATCATTAACATACCTGAACTGACAACTTCAGGTAGGTTATATTTACCTATAGCTAGTGAGAAAATAGTGTAAAACACACCCGTTATTAGGCATGGACGGAATCCTAACAATTTTTTAGGGATTTGGAATGGCTGAATGTCAATCATAAACGTTTCCATCAAAAGTATTGGTTGACTTACTGCGTGGTACTATTTATTGGTTAAATGGAACATTATCGCTTAATAAGCAAACTTATGATAAGGGGTGATAAATTAGGTTTGCACATTTAAGTGGCTGAGCGACCATGAATAAAACTGGCATCAGTAAATATAGACTAGCTGCCGAGTTCAGCTTTGGTCGTGGCTCCGTTGCTCATCTGGCAGAGCAATTGTCGCATCTGATCACGCTGTTTCTGTCAATGGTTTAAATCCGGTGTAAGTTTAGATTTTTCGCAATTGGTCTCTTCTAAATTCAGTAACTTTTAGAATAATGTGGCGAGTCACGTACGGCAATCGCAGGTTCCTTTTGAATCTTACAAAAAAGCTCAGTGTAACAGAGTTCAGTTCGATGCCGAATGAACAAGACACTCTTCGTCTGATGTTTTGGAAACGTAACGTTATTTATTACTTCTTGTTCGAATGCAGATGGATACGGTGGTTATACAGGTACGTCCGTAGCATGCTTCGCATGGATCTCTATCTGAAATTAGACTGTAGTGCTTTTTACTCAACCTTACAACCTCACTTTCGGGTTATTCATATATGTTTACATCAGAAAATATCTTTAAATAATACGTCATACAACAGGAACGCTTCCATACTTCCTTTCTTGGTCTTAAATTTTGGTTTACTGGATGTGTATCTTCTTTCCAAAAATATGGCGACATCAGTCGAACACTATCTTCATGCTAATGTTGCGTTGTATCTTTACAACTGGGTGACGCAGTTTGGATGAAAAAGCTTATCGGAACAGCTTTGTCGAGACGGCGGACAGAAAATCTGGATTGTCTGGTTCGCACAACAGAATACAATACGCTAATTGATCGCTCCGTTTGATCGAGTGATGCCCACCTACGGCAGAAATTAATTGAGCCCTAAAGGTGCGGTGATTCGATTCTCAATAGTTGAGTCGAACGCCTGAACGCATGACTAACGATGGATAAAGAAGATTAGCCAAATTTGCTCGCGAACGGCTACATGTAACTCACTGGGTTTCTTTTGGGAGGCATTGTAATAAGATGGAACTCGAGTGGCAAGAGGGCGATATTGCGTCTAAGACGATCTTACTCCGTAAAGTCATCAAAATAGCCAGTCACACATGAGTAACAATCGGATTTCACCAAAGCTGTTCTTAGAGTCTTACATTTCCAAAAAATCACAAGAAGGAAGTATGCTGTGGAGCTACTCCGACCTGCAGCGTGTCGCGAAGGTTTCACCGCAAAGCACTAACGAACCATGACAAGCATTTAACTCACTAATGTAAGCGATTCGGAATAAACGTGAAAAAAACTACTCGACATTTTCTATTTTGCAGCAATGAGGTTACATATAAAAGCCGGAATTCAGTTAGACTCTCCATTTCCACAAAAATGATCATCATTTGAAAATCTAGAACTATGTTCCAGAAAAACTGGATTTCAGTAATGCTTACTGATTTGGGAACCCACGAAAATGATTCATGCGTGGTTTGCCTATTTTTTTATCAAGCTGAGTTAGTTTTAGTTCATCACGAATGCTGTGACAAAGCCGATGTAAGTATGCACCTTCAAGTCATTTGAAATGATCATTGTCATTTGGCAGTGATTATTTGATGCTCGTTGGTTTGCCGCAGATTCCAGACGTACAAACAAGTGCCCTCCGACAAGATCATACAAAACCCAACATGAGGACAGACTGTTCGCCTTCTGTATGGACAGAGTTGTGGGAGGCGTCCCAGTTCAGACTGAAAAAGGTGTCGGACATTTAGCTCCTCAAAAGGAGTAATGTTGACAATATTCTCATGTTTTAATCCTGTTTCGTCAAGAGGACGTCTGTATCTTCAACTTTTTGAGAGATCCATGTTCAAAATCTTTAGTTAGGAGTAAACTCTCGAGCACGGTTGGTTAGAGTGTATACGGTTCATTTACCACACACTGCACTGTCGTTAAGATGATAGATAAAATGAAACTGGCAAATTACGAAGTTATTGTGATAGGTGCTGTGACAACTCAAGATACGGCGCATAAACAGAAGTAGACTTTACGGAGTTAAGCCATCCCTGCTTGAAAAAAATTGGTGTTGATTAGACTGTGCGTGATGGAGTTGGTCACCCCACAAGATAGGCTCAAATACTTTGGGTAGTTGTGCACAGGGAGTACACTGTTCCCACCAGTTTTTTAGTGACTCCCTTTTGTTCGCAGTACTTCTACTTCAACCCGCCATTGAAGGCACCGTATCATGTAATTTTTTCTCACTAGAGAAATTCCAATATTTGCTACTGGAAAGCGCATAACACACTTTCCTAGCCAGTTGATTTAAAAAATTGGTTTCTGGCCTAGTCGTACGTTTACGTTTGGGTCTTCGAAGGTTCTGTATAGAGCTGTTCATCAGCTAAAGAAAGGTAACCAAAGTGTACAGCACAAACGAAGCTCACGTTATCAAATCGTTTGCCCAAATCGATGTGGACGCTTCAGTGTAGATATGAATAATTGGAAGGTTATTGTTTAAACTTTGCCCAGTTTGTTACAAACGTATTGAAAGGAGTGTGTTGATCTATCACGGAACAGATTATTTAAAGTAAACAGCCGTATGGGTGTGTCACTAGTAATATACCGACTTTTCGACATATGTCTGAAACCGTGTTGTCCGCTTCGAGCTCACTTGGTTAATTACAGTTCAGTTAGGAGAAGGGTGATCAAATTAAACCTGATCAAATCAAATCAAACTATATGAAAAACAAACTTTTCACCCAAACCTGTGTCGTTCGCTTGCACTATTACCATGTTACTTCGTCTTTTGTGACCACTGTTAAGCTTTGTGCACATTGAATCCACTTTACATTCTCTTTCACAATCAAACAATGTTTGTACAGCTGCACAAAAATCGTTTCGTTTTTTACCATTCAGATTATATGCACACAGAATTTCCTTATGGTGAGTGCTATAAATTAACTATTTTGTCCGACTTTTAATTCTTGCTCCAGTGCATTGATGTGATCTTTTAATCTAACGTGAATAATCCTAGATGCTGGAAACCATACTAAGTGTTTCGGGAACAGCTCTCTTGAAAAAATAAAGGTTTTGTGCAAATTGTTCTTCCATGTTCACATATATCATTGATTGCAGTTGTTCCTGTTGCTGATAACAACGGTGATCAGCCGACTCGGTGAACCTTACCAATTATTTAGGGTGTCTCATCCGATTTTTTTAATAACTAGTATCCTTCGGTTGGAGTCTTCCAAAAGTGTTTATCGAGGTGTTTACACACCCTTTAAAATAACTTTCTCTTGATCCTCCTGGCAATTCTGAAACTGATTTCCACGTGTCATCTGCGCGTGTGCAGACTACTTATTTCCCAACTCCCTTTAAGTTGACTGCAATCCACTTGACTGCTCACGGACATATATATATATATATATATATATATATATATATAAAGTGGAATAGAATTTGACCCAAAGAGAATTTCGTTGCAATTCATTTTATGTAATCTTATGGTGCACTGAAGTGCCTGCACTGCAAACAGTTGTTTTTAAGATTTAGTCGTGTTCACATTAAAGTGTGAAGGTTGTTCACAGGCAATGTGTTATCGTTTCACACCGCATGTTACAACATAATCATGAGGCTGAGCTGACTGGCACTTGTTCAATCTGTGGAAATGTGCAAACTAAATTGCTTGACCGATTGAACACTTGTTCACAGCTGTGACCACCAGTTAACATCGGCGTGCAGTAACCTCTGCGGATACAGCTCAGCGTGGAAGATGCATATACTTACGATCAGATGTTGGAGAGTGCGATAGAAAGGTGCAAATTGTGTGTCTTGTACAAAAAGGTACAATCCGTTTTATAGTCTGTCCGATTAGCTGAAAATCTAGTGAAAAATTTCCCGTAATACATAAAACATCAATTATATGTCACACGTGATTGTCTGTTAAAAGACATCATTTGTCTAGCCGATCAGAAACAGACCCCATGTCCAAACGCCTGATGGATTTGTGTATGCAACAATGACTGTCTCATTATTTTGCTGTTGTTTTAGGAAACTATCCGCAACCGTACATTGAACGTAAGTTTCATTCACTTTGAATACAAATCTGTGAGTGGTATGATATAAAAAATGAATCTGTTACAACAAATAATACCGCACCATCCAACCAAAACTCTAATACTTCGGCCAGTAAACCAAAGATCAAGTATATACTGAAAAGTGTTGAGTAATCACGACTTGATTGCTAGACAACCCTACATTGTGAACAAGCTGCTAGCTTGGCAAATTGGCTCGTTAATGTTGAAATTCATATGACTGGGTGACCCAGCACAAAGTGAGGAGTTAACATACGATGGGTGCTGCAAACGGTCAAAATCAATAGCAAAATAATTGTAATACGTGACAAACCAAAGGCATCTTTACAATAGAGACGGTAATCAAGCAAAATTGCTTTGGTCTTAACCATGACTTACGAGGTTATAGTGAAGTTTTATGTAAAGGTAACCTGTGAACACACAAAACTTGACTATCTCGAGAAAAGGGGGTTCATAGTACGTTTCAGAATAACTTTCTTAACTTTATCATGACCCCACGTGCTTCCACATTTGCGTAACACGTTTGTCCGACCACTTGCAAACAAAATTACCTGACTGAAACTGTCCATATTTATTGTAAAGCACAGCCGGTTATAAAATATACACGGAATTTGAAGACCAACAATCAGTAAGACACTGATTCTCACCAAACAGTTCAGATTAAGTCTTTGAGATCGGCATTTTAAAATTGACAATATTTCCGAAGAGCCCATCGTTTTCCAGAGGGATGCATTCGGAAGCTGTACTTATAAGTTAATATTTTTACCCCAAACATTGAATGAACTGGGAACACACGATTCCAACCGCTGGAGGTGCAGTTAAATAAACAAATGAATGATGTTTCTGTATCTTTATTAGACAGAGATTGAGTTGCGGTCAGTGCAGTAAAACCTAGCATTTTTGTGATACTCGGAATTAGGGACTTCGAATAACGCTAGAAATGGTACTTGAATTGAAACCTCCCACGCAAATGATAAGGAGAAAACCTGGTACTAGTAGCAGTAAGCAGTTGTTGTTCATGAGTTGATAAGCCGAATTTATAGATGTACAACAACAGTAAAGAGATCACATCCTGTCATTGACTGATTTTATTAACACATGCAAAATCACAAACTGTATGTTAATTGTTGGAATACGGAACAGATGAATTGGCGAATAACGAGAGGCAGAACACTAAGACCGTTCGTCCAATCCTGATGTATCTTTAACGCGATAGTTGGATTGCCGTTTGTCAGATCTTCTGTTGTGTCGGGGTTTGGATGAGGGGTGAATCTAGCAGATTTCCACCACACCTTTACTTTTCGAAAGGACGTTACTATTTCCGAGTCTAATCCGGTGAAGATTGACGTTGAAGTGCCGGTACAATTGACCTGTGCTTACGTTGCGAAAACATTCCGTTTTCGAACATTTCCACAAACCATTGTAACCGACAGTCATCTGTATTCGACTTTTCACTTCCAGCATTATTGGCGAATACATTTTTACGTGTACGGTCAGGTGCATTCATTAAGTGGAGATACCACCTGATATATCAAAATCGTCCGTACCCGATCCCCTAATAAGTGAACTATGAACGTAACGGACTGTGCTACCCAAAATAGCAATGCCCCCATGTGTTTTTAGCCGAAGCAGTTACGACACGATATCTTATGTTCTTTTTGTCAGAAAGCACAGGATTTGCTGTAGCATGGATGGGTATTTTCTCTCGTTAATTACTTCATCGAAATTATCTTATCTTTATTTTGTTTGTTTCTTGCTTTTGCTTACAGCAAATCATAAAACATTCTCTCTTGTTACTCACTAGCCTTCATAAACTTCAATCTTTGTCATCGTGGGCCTAACTGCTTTTATGCTGATGATTTCCTGGTCGATCCGTTTGAGACTTGAACGTTGGGTCTCAGGACGACTGGCTTAACTATGTCGCTGTTACCTGTCCTCAAGGAATTAGCTCTGTTTTACACACAGTTTAGTTCATAAATAGTTTATAAATTAACCGGTGGTGGCAGCTAAAGTTTCTCTACAGAAGAACCACTAACATAATCTCACTAGACTGGTCAACAACCGATTTTATACATCTTCGTATAACTAATCGTCCAAAAACAGCGCAACAATAACCAATTACAACCCCACTTAACCAGAGCAGCTAACCGGTTTGATCATAACGGATATACTGCTTAACCCACAGTGTACCTCATATTACGTCACCGTTCCATTCTGCTTGTTCCTAGTGCCACAACCTAGCTGCCTTTCTACCGGGAGCTTTCGCCTACCTTCCATTTGTTTGCACACTGTCGCACTCTTCCTGGTCAATTTGTGGATGTGTGTTACTTGAAGTCACACAGGGTGAGTTTACGAGAAATAAACAAACATCGGGTAAGAGTACTCTAATGGAAACTAGGACAAGTTAATAAACGTGGAATAAGTTGAACAGCACTCATTTTTGTCTCCAGTATTCGTATTTCTGCGCATATTTGGGCAGGTTTGTTTCGGCAAGTAAACACTAGGAGAGCATCCGAGAAGTGCATTTGTAAATTGACGCGATTAAATTAATATGGGTACACACAACAAGTATGCGTATCCTGTCGAATGCAAACGCAAGAAGCTCAGGTGCATGAAAGCCGACAGATCAAGTTGGTCTCAGGGTGAATCGGCTTCACCTGCCAGATTTGCTGATGATCTGGCTCCGTTCTACTCTGCTGTTGGTGAACTTTGTCGCCGGTTACGATTACATTTGCCAGGCTGTACTCTGGAGAACACTCATAAGTGTTTACATATACTGAATTGACAGAAAAATACTGTCATTACTGCCATTCAGACCAAATCCCCGCAGGCAAACGTGATGTTGGATATTGAATCTCATGCACCCGAACACTCCCAGTGGTTTTCCTGTTTGATTTAAACAGGAACAACTCAACTGGAGATCCACAACGAGGCTCTTTTACACAGCGGTGAACTGCTAGCAATTGCCCGCAATCCTCACGCAGGCATTTTTACAATGATAGAGGCAAAGCCACTGCTGAGCATGCACGTCCCACAAGCTTTTCTATACACCTGGAGGCTGGACATTGGCCAACGTACTAGTGTCACTGCAAAAACCTGAAAGTTTCAGGAGTCAGATACGGAAGGCTAACTATGCAACGATACAAGCCTTGTGCCATCACTAGAAGAAAAATGACAATTTTTTCCCAGGAACTGAAGAACTATCTAAAAGACGAACCTCGACCTTCAAGGTAATGCTAACGAGTATTGGTCCAGGGTATTATCGGCTCATTTGCACACTGATGAGCGACCATCACGTACGATTCTGCCTCTGGACTTGTCCGTGGTCGGTCCGATCACTAGAAACGGAGCATCTCGCACACTGAGAGGCATGAGAAACATCGCTTCAGATGTGAAAAAACGGTTTTCCAGAGATTTGGACTTCATGAAAGTTGATGCCCTGGCCGGACATCTCAATCTCTTTTTGCTAACTGAAAGTTATTCACTCCATCTGTGCTGTTCCCGCACCACGCTTGTTCCGAAAAAGAATAACCCTTCCTCTCCCAGCAGACGAAGGCTTATCGCTGTACCTTCAACATGGGTGCGCGGGCTGACCGTTGAATACGTGCTCGTAATGGTCCGCTCTTCAATCTACATTCCTAAACCTCGATGGTTGTCTCGAGGTAACTCATCACGCACCACGTCTTCCAGACTGCGTGCGGTCTTTACTGACACGTCCAAAGCGTTCCATTCTATTGCACAGAGCTCGATTATCAAATCAGACCAGGTTTTCGATGCTCCATTACATCTGACATACCACATTGCTGACTACCACTGAAGCGCTTCTGCAACGCTGGAAGGCTTCGTCTTCCGGTCCAAGCGTGGCGATCGCCATGGTGACCTATTATCACCACTGATGTTCACCATGGCAATAAATGAGGTGTTAGCTTTATAGCTATCGGTGGTTGACTACCATTTCAGCGATACGCTGGTCGGCGGTTTCGCACGCTCCCATGATATGATCCTCCCGGCCAAGATTCCCGCGAATCTCTACGTAAAGCTTGCAACCGCCGCTAGTGCCCTGCAGCTATCCAGACTAGAGATCAACACTCGAAAGATCGAACTCATGGTCACCTTCGAAAACCATAAGCACGACGCAACTGCTATCACTGATGACTCCATTCAATTTGACACGGACATCTTGCAATTACTAAGTGCTCCTGACACTGCTACTTGTCTCGACGCCCCGTCCACCTGAAAGGGTATGACATTCAGCAGTCATCGACTGCAGCTTGATACAATGCTGGGAGAAACCACCAAAGCGCCCTTGAAGCCGTATCGACGCCTTTACCTTTTGAGACAGCATCTGATCTCGGAGATGAATTACTCATTAGGTTTGAACCAAGTCCACTAAGAAACGCCCAAAACTGTGGACTGTACAACTCACCAGTTTGTTCGGAAGTAGCTCTGTCTTCCAGGAGACGTACCAACCAGCTACATCCACACTCGGTTCGTCTGGGCTATCTGGACATTCCAAGCTTGTCCACAAATATTCTTAAAAAAATCACCAGCGGAGGAACTGCTATTCAGCCACTGTCTAGTTTTGAAGAACGTGGTCGAAGACGCATAGTTTAGCTCTATTATGTGCGAAAACTACAACCCGGTGCACGATCAGGGACGATCCGTCCGTTCTGTCATGGCAACTACGGTCAGATAGAAAGGGTCGCTCACAATCTTCAACCGTGCTGGATCATCCATGGTGTGCGTTGGGATTCACATAACCGCTTGGCTAAAGACCTGGAGAAAAGGCTGCGCAGTCTAAGCCACAAAATATTCGAGGAGCTGCGAGTACTCAGGACGAACTAGTGTAGTGAGGATAGACGGTCGCACCATGTTACTCACACCAATATTGAGTAGAAGCATGGACCGAAATGATCGCGGGATAAATACGAAAGAGATACGGGAAGGATCTTCGGAAGACAGAATGGCATTAAATGGCTTTCACCACATGGCGGAACTGAGACATGGTGTCTAAAGCGACTGGAATATCCTCAGACGAGTGTGGTGTTCAAATGAGTGTTTTTGTTCGTAGTCCCTTTGAGACGCTTAAGTCGTGTATTGGTTTCCCAAATAAACACCTTGTGTGCCATCCGCCTACTCGGTTCACAACACTAGTTCTTCGAGCCCGACGTTATCTTTGTCCTTGACAGTGTTGCTATGGTACTTTACAACAGTATAGTGGACGATTATCGAAGCCAGGTTGCTTGGACGGACAAGGTCATTGGGTAAGATACAGATACTCATAATGCCGCCAATAAGTTGGTCCTCCATAATATGGGCTGTAACGTGGACTCCATTTCTCATTCATTCATTATAGTCGCTTTCATGGTATCCTGTATCCAACGTACGAAGTCACTGATCCATACCTACTGACTATTCCAGGTTCCATAAAAAGCCTGCGGCACACTTATTTGGAGAACCTAGCCATGATTCTACCTTTTGACGTTTATCTTACTATGATGGACATTACCCTGTCCCTATGTGTGAGTTCTGACTGTGATAGCTTCTCTGTGCTCTGGAGAGCTTTTGCTTTTGAGAGGAGTTTTCTTTACTTTATCCCATTGTCTTTGCTTGTGTTTCACACAAATAATTTCTAGGTGATGACTTTTATTATTAACGTTTGCTATTTTCGTGGAAGGACCTATCAGTTGTTCAGTGTTGTTAACCACGCAGCGTTCTACAGTTGACAGGTAGCTTGCTTCGAATTTCTCTTCTGATGTATTGTTGTTGCTTAGGTTTGGTGTTACTGCTTGCCCTTTACTTGAGTGAAGGTGTGTAAATTGCTTCTTAGAATAAGTGACAAATAGTTCTGGTTTACACAGAATTGCGGAAAAGTAACAAACATTAAAACAAAATGGAAGGGAGCCCAAGTTATCACAAGCAGGGTGCCTTTGAATTCGATTCCTTGCCACTTCCGATTGCTACTCCAACCACAAATGGGTAGCGTTCCAGTCAGAAAACCGGCATAGCCATATAGAAACAAAAGGTGATGCTCAAACCTTTATCCCTTGAACTCAAGTCACATACCACTCGCCCGTCTGATACTTCCATTCTAGACTGTTAAAATTGTGTAGGACAGGTAGAAGGAAGGCGATGAGGAGGCGTTGGCCAAACGTGGTACGGCCAGCGTAACAGGATCAACGGGTTTACGGGTATGCTAGTCTTGTCCAGTTGAAAGGCACTTTGGCAGATTGTACGGTTCCCAGCGCGCAGCTTCAACATGGGCTTAAAACGTTTAAAGGACACCGGTACTTTAAGACAGACGGTGTTTTGAGACTATTCTCGATGACAGGTCAGGTTTATCAACCATGCGGAATGACTACGCTTATGGTATCATATGTCCCTCAACGAACAGATAGCGCGATGTAAGAACCACATATGACGGATATACGTGAAGTTTAAATGAAATGCACGTTTACTTCACGAGCAAGATAGTCGGCATCTAAGCTCAAACTTAGAGGGCAACATATGTTTTTTAGAGTAAGGTGGCAGATGTAGTGTGTGTTCAACAACCATAATTCGCCGGAAATACATTACCGGTTTCGTCGTTGTTGGTAAATCGGGTATGTGTATCCGGTAAATTTCGATCATACACTGCGGTATAGTTCTCTTTAGTGTTTTTAATATCCACACTGATCTATCTGCCCCAGTGGGTTTAACAGAAACGCCAAAACTATCTTTGAATGTATACATCGTCATGAACTTGTGTTGAACGCGGACCGCAGTGTGAATCTATTGTAGGGGATCAATTCATACGTTTGCCAAAATCTGAGGCGACTGATCAAGTGCAAGTGTTACATATATCATAAGGCAGAAAAAATTATGAGTACCGATCAGCAGTCACAATGAGGAACTCTTTTAGTCATCCTTCTTAAGGTCAGCACGGTTTTTTTCAGATACAGACCGAGGATTCTGGCACTCTTTTTTTATCACAACAACCTATATTAAAAACTAGTTCTTCAGTGCAACGGGTTTGTGAATAACAGACCAACTGGTCAGTCGATCGAAACCTACTGGCCAACTCCCAAGCAATTGAGTAATCTGCCTTAACCTATCAAGTATGCGAAGGGTCAGTCAGTGTTGTCTCAGGTCACTACAGTTTCACGGAGTGCATGGTAGAAGTAATAGAGGTATGACACTTGTCAGTGTTTGGCTGAAACACTGAAGACGATAAACGGACAAACTCAGTATAACGTGGAGAACCACAACTGATTTATCGTTGACCTCATCCATTAAAAGGGATAACGGTATCGTCTTAGTTAATTCGTCTGTCGTTTCACATTGTAACTTCGTGTATCTTTGTTACTTTCATCGAATTATAAGTCTTCTTGACAGGTATAACGACCTTGAGTTTACGCGGTCAAAAAACTAAACATGAAACAAAAAACACTCAAATACCTCGTTTCCAAGGTTGATGATGAGTTTGTAGTCAATTAAAGTAGTTAGTGTTTATGCAGTTACTGAGGACGTTTGACTAGTGTAAATATTAGATATTGTCTCATTGACGTTGCTCAAATTTGCTTAAAAGTGACACGTACTTTTCGGAATACCACACATCTCCGAATCCCTGCAAATTATTCTATGTGGGTGGTGTACATACTGAAAAACTCGCTGCGACACTTGTAAGGAAACTCACTCTTGATGTAAAACAGTTCCTAGTAATGACTGGTCACCTTCTTCAAAGAACCTTGAGCATGCATGCCGAACAGAAGTGATAATTTAAACAGGATCTATCACTCTTTAATTTGGAAAACCCAGTAGTGTAGTGAGGATAGACGGTCGCACCATACTACTCACACCACTATTACCTTGCATTAACGGTCCGGTATAGGTCTGACGCTCCAGTGCCATTCATTTTCACGGCTGGTTGATTCGGCAGATGAGTTGTTACACACTCCTTAGCGGATTTCGACTTCCATTGCCACCGTCCTCAAACGGCTGTGGCCACGGGATCTTCATCCTCGTATCCTGGTCACGGCACCAACTGTTGTGAACCGAGTAGGCGGATGGCACACAAGGTGTTTATTTGGGAAACCAATACACGACTTAAGCGTCTCAAAGGGACTACGAACAAAAACACTCATTTGCACACCACACTCGTCTGAGGATACTCCAGTCGCTTTAGACACCATGTCTCAGTTCCGTCATGTGATGAAGCCATTTAATGTCATTCTGTCTTCCGAAGATCCTTCCCGTATCTCTTTCGTATTTATCCCGCGATCATTTCGGTCCATGCTTCTACTCAATATTGGTGTGAGTAACATGGTGCGACCGTCTATCCTCACTACAGTAGGTGAAGAGAACATTCTCGTCAATGCCAGTGCTATGTAAATAGTCGCCTAAACTAATCCATTATTTTCTGTTCCGTTGTAGAGCTCGCGTACCGAGTTAAATGGACATAATGGAGTTGATCATCCCCAGTTATGATGCCACAGTTCTTTCGTGCATCATTAAGTTGACCACTTTCCACCCACTCAAACATTTGAATCTTCAGCTTGCTCACTTTTGCACATATCTTTCATATTTTTTTTAAAAAGAATCTTGTAAGAATATTTATTAACAATATTATGGTCATATTCTATGATGTAAAGTAAAAAAGAATTGTTATTTTAAACATTCATACGATGACACATATGAGACAGCGTATGAGAGTCTACAGTAAATTTCGGTGTTGGATAAGATTTTGTTCTATTGTGTGCTATTCCGTATACATGTAATGGGAACGAAATTTGTCGCCGAGCCTCCAACATTAAAGGCATAAGCAAAATTTGCTGAAGGGTTACAACGAACTTTTTACCGATGGAGTGGGAGAAGGTCACTAAACCTCTAAAAACCAAGTTGCAATCGTTACTTAGAAGGGCGCGTTATCGCAAAACCTTTAACGCTGGAAAAATTAAGTAAGCAGAGTTGGTTCGGGATTTTCTTGAGGCATTTTGCTCACGAGCGTTCGCTTGGGAAAAAAGAAACTAACAAGAAGAACGGAGGTCTATGTAGAACGTATGCGCACTAAAATGTGCTGTCCTCAATTCTAGACGAGCAGCGCGATGGCGATCGTCCAAGATATAGGCACCCTAGCCTTGTGTTTCTGCAAGCGTCGTAACTAAGCCACCAGTACTTGAGTGGGCGAAATGATAATGATTATGCTAGGACGAATAGTGGAACAGACTAATTGTGATTCAATTTGAGAGGTCGAAGCACTAGCAAAGAATATTAGTGAAAAAGGACAAGAGTTGGTACTCACCTTACTCATCTTTTTGTTCCGGTAGTTGACGTTTTTACTTGAAATGAGAGTAACATAGACGAGCAGGATAACGAAATGTGGGATAATGAGAAGATGCTTCGATAAGGAAGACTGCAACAGTGGATTCCATAGACCACTTGCTGCAGCAAGATGTTACTGTAATTCAACGATGAGCTAAGTTTGATTACGCCCTCACAAGGGCTGCTGAAATGTAGGTCCCTTCTTGACTCGTACGTCTGTATGCTCTAAAATATACTGACGGTCTCTGAGGCATTTCAAGGAGAACAACAACTGATTTGAATTGTTGTCCACTCCGGTAATTTTAACAAAGTAGTAGTAGACTTATTAATCAAAGCAGAACTAAACATCTGTTAATGACTGCTTCTTAAATCTGTTGAATAATCGTACGTTTTGAACAACCAAAGATAACTCTGTTCGGATTCACCTAATCACAGTGAGTATTGTGTAACTTGCGTTCCGTGGCCAACGATATTTCGCATATACTCCTATTGAAAACTGCATGGATTCATTGAAACTTGGACCAGTGGTGGGTGACTGGTGAATAGGGGTGAGTCTCGAAATAATCCATACCAAGCATGACATATGCAACCCGGAAAATCGTTCGCTTTATCCCTACGACATTTGATGATATCTCTGGTGACTGCTTCTATCTTGGCTTTTACCCCCAATGCATACCCTAAAAATAGAAGCACGGGGAAACAAATGAACTTTGCGAAAACCATCAAGTCGTACTGATAAAATTGACAAGATTCTAGGAATGTAGTTCTATGTGCGTAATCACCAAAACACCTGTGGCGCGATCGATCGGAATAAGCAACTATACTGTGTAACCGTGTTGTATCATGTCCAAGGATGAGTCACAGAACGCCGAAACCAGCACTATTAGCTTTATTGTAATAGCATAACGCTCAAGGATTACGGAAGTTAGATTGCACGACTTATACTTACCAACGCACTGGTACAAACATTACTGGAAATAGGTAGGCAGTTTAGTGGATAAATTCGGGAGTATATTGAGAGCACGTCTAGTGTGCTTTCAAAGAAGCGAGAGTGAAAGAGCAAATCTCATATCTGACATTTCTTTGATACGCAGTTTATTAGGTTTATCAATGGACTAATGTAATTTGAAGTGTACGGTAAATCTCAGATAAATTGAAACACGATTTAACATTAATTTTCTCCTACTCAAACAAAGTTGGCTCAATAAAAACTCTTCGATTGTTTGTTATCTTAACATGCACCTCAACCATGACGTAAGCGACAGCGCAAACAGTTCACAACGGGTAGTAGGAGGAATCCAGATCACCAAATAACCAGAAGTGACCTGTAAAACAACGATGTATTAATGGCGATCAGTGTGGCAGCCTTGGTAAAGCTGATGCAACCGACCTGTGAAATGTTCAGGCTTTGGCTAGATTCGAACTAACGACAAGAACACCGGTGTATGTGCTTTGTCGGCTTATTCACAAAGACACGCCATGAACCTGAAAATCTCACATCAGAACTCTGTCAACAAACTGCCTCACTGTGTATTTGGTGTTCACTAGTTCGCTTGAGAGATGGACTGCCACGATAGTATTATTCCGAACAATTAGTAGTAGGGTCGAAATAGGAGTGTGCCCATAAAACCCTAAACTCAGCTTCGAAAGAAACTTTACAATAAGACTAGTAAACCAGACTTAAATCTTATCAGCAAGATGCTAACCAGTATCCACATGCTACTACTCACACAACCAACAGTCTAAATGTGCCACTTACAGTTCGCACATGTGCTATTTGCATGCGATGCTAATTGGCGTCAAGAACCTCAGGCACATGTGACCTAGGCCTAGCTTGCCACAGTAGTGTGTCATTTTCCCAAATCACCAAAGAATGCGTGTGTTTAGTTTATCGACAAAAAAACACCAGCTCGTCACTAATTTACTGACCGACTGCATTGTGGTACTTGCTCAGTGATCACGTGGGATAAACCGATGGTAATGACCTTGAAGTTACCATAGTTTCCGGCATTGTTCGATTGTCCCGTGCACCGTTACAGCCCGTTAATTAATTAGTGTAGCTAGTCACATATGTTTCCTACTGAAGATGTGTTGATTACTAAATATTGAATGTGTTCCAGATAATTTCAATAAATGTGTTGAAAACTGAGGTTTGAAATGCACCCGTGATACTACCCTTTTGTACCTAGCCCCTTGTTACGTCTGAATAGATATTGTCGACACCAGTCAGCTACTGACTTGTAGAATACAAACATTAGCGGGGGCTTAATCCTAGTAATGTACTCAATATCAGAATCACTATCATCGTTCTCTTCAAGTTAGTCATTTGCCCATAATCGAGGAATAACTACTGCGTGTTCGGAGGTCAGGGGGGTCATGGTTTCTGAGTTTCGAACCTGACAACCACACACTTAACATTCGTGGATTTAAAATCAACGTTCCATTTCCTGTTGGTCACAAACCATTACCAACGAACTTACCTGGCCGCCTCCTTGCACTGAAAGAACCAAGTAGATCCAGCTCGAAAACTTGTTTTATGTTCTCTAGAGGCTCCAGCATTCACACAGTCAAGTCTTCAGCAGCTGAAGGAAGAAAAATACTGATTCGATCAAGAATAATCAGAAGTCAGACACTGGATAATAGAGGGCTTCAAGGTATGGGAACGCTCACATAAGGGGCTGTAAACGGACCTACTCGGAGGTGTGGATGTGATTTGGAAAGATCAGTATGATGAAAATGGTTGGGATTTGGCGGTTTGTGCCAGTGAACGAATCACTGGCTTTGAAATAATGGAGAGAAAAAACAAATTCATTAGGCGAGGGACCAGTCAGACAAATGCGCCGGAGGACAGGAGAAAGATATGAAGTGCTTAACTAAAAGGCCACAAATTCCCAGCGCAGAGAGACACAATCAATGGGAAAGTACTGATGAAAATTGGGAGCATACTACATGAAAGATTTTGAGGCGTGAAACATAGTTTGTATTTTCACGCTTTAGCGATAATACTGTTTACATGGAGAGACCACAATAGATTGTGGCTGACTGTAACATCCAATTATATTACAGACTGAAGTTCAGTGAGAACTCTCTTTTCCACCCTAGGTTGAAAACAAGTATTGGAAGGCCCTATGGGAATAAAACGCTGATAAGAAAGCTACGTTGGATCAACCGTTCAGTTCAGAAGGGGCGAGGGAAGAAGATGCTTACGAACGTTTCACATTGAGTACATCTCTGTATTTTGCCAGAATCGATTCCTTGGGAACGGGTAGAGAGGACATTCAAAGAAAAAATGAGGGGAAAATATTTATCGGAAGAGTGTACCGATTGATAGTTAATTGGACGACAGATATTGCAGCATGTACACTAGGATCAAATTCAGAACCGTCGGCCCAGCAAGATCAAGAAAGACGGTTGAGTAACGTACATTTTTAACGCAAAACAAAGTGCCTTTTTAAGGACACACAGCCTTGGGTGGTTCTAAAAAATGAACACAATGCCTTTTGAAGTTTTAATCCAGCGGACGAAATTTGAGTGCTCTAAAGTTCGATAATGGATCGAAACGGCTCGAAAATGCCGTAAGTAGGGATTGTTCAATGTATCGTATTCTGAGATGAACAATTTGCAAATAGGAGATTCTGGTTTATTGTGGCAAACAGTAAAAGTCGAAAACGAACAGGAGCAGTTTGTATCGGTTAATTTATTCACATCTGACGTTCTTTCAGGAACAGATTCATATTAGGTATGTTGTTCATCCGATGCAAACCATGTACTATACTTGGGGTATTATTTCCAGTTAGACTACGCGGCAGAAAACAGGACGGTTCGTGTGAAACCCCTCTAAACAGAGGATAAACAGTATTCAGAGAAATTTGTCTAGAGGAATGTTAGTAGAGTGAGTTTGTGTACGCAAAGGTGAACCGGTTCGAGAGTGGAGGTCATGATTTCTAAGTGCCAGGTTCGAGGTGGCTAGCAGACATTAATTAGCTCTGACAATTTAGTCCGTTCACGATTTTGCTTGTGCATGGTGCTGGATGAACTGTGGAAAGCGCCTTGACCAAATCTTGCACAATGTGCACATTTTCTTTTTTGACGTCGACCCAACTGGGATCGCCAGCTAAAAATCCGTTAACAACAGTCAGCTCCAGACGCTACACAGGCTCGTGATTGATTTGGGTGTAAATTTTTTGGTGTCCAAACTCAGAATACTTTTTCCTTCTACTTGCATTTTCTATTTTTCCCACTAGTCTGACATTTGATCTGCATACCCTACCCACCGTGTTTTTGTTTTATTGAACTAATTCGTCGACAATAATCTGACGCGCGGTTAGCAATTCGTGACTTGGCCCGCTTGCGTGAAACTTCACCCTTGACCGTACTGGCTCTTTTCGGAGCTCATCAATTTTGTTGAACGGGACCATCATCGTGAACTAATGAGTTTTGTAATTGTGCATTCTTTCAGTAATGCCGGAGAAGGATTTTGGTTCAATCATGTTTTCAATCCGCTAACCCATTTTCCGGCTGCGCGTAACTCAACGTTCAGAGGTGTATCGTTATAGTGGACGGGCAATTTATAAAGTGGTTTGAAATCCACACACGATTATACCAGAACCACAAAACTATATAAACAAGTTCACTTGAGTTGTTGCATTAACAACTAGTAATCGATGGCCCCAAGGCCATTTATGATGTCAAAGGATATTCATTATTCCTACCCATTTTAACTTGTTATTTGAAAGTAGTTCATAGCTGTCGATAGTATTGACGTCAACGTTACAGTTTTCAGGTTTAGGGGCGATCTCTTCTTGTGTACACCTAACAGCTTCCGTAAAAGATCGTCCTCCGGCTTGAGGTATTGGCTACTATATCCCTTACAATACGCCTTAGTGAATGGGACGGCTTGATTATCTGATGCTGCCTTTTCTAGGGGATGGGCAACGTTGGCATCAATGAGCTCAAGTTCCGGATACTGAAAAATGTTGGTGCAACCACTTCCCTAATTCGCTGATAGCCACGGTAACCGTTAGCAATAAATGAGGCATTCAGAATGACCAGTTTAAAAATCACATGATGTCTATCCATAATGTGAAAGCTGTCACTTGACGTTATAGTTCGGTAGGGTATCAAGCCGGTCAACTTGCGTTCAGGCCCGCCAGCTTGTTTGTTATCTATAAGCGTCAGTAAAACCAGTTTGATCGACCCCCATTCAGATACATTTCGATGAGTGAACGCGTCTGCAGGTGTATTTTTTTCGCCAGCCAAAGTGGGGCCAAAGAGAGTTAGGAGTCAAACGAAATTAGCTTAATCCATAGAAGAAAGACATTGACTAACATATGTTTTCGATCATTCATCTTCAGGTCGGTAATATCAGTCAACAGTGCTATTCTCGTTCTACTGGATGAAAGTCGGCATCCGATGTACACTGATCAAGCCTTCCGAGTGGTATATCGTATGCCGGGCAATCCATCAAAAGTCGTTCGATTAAAAACAGTGCACTACCGAGGCTATCGGAATCAGGTAGCTTGACTCGATATGTCATCAGAAGCGGTTTGTTCAGCCGCCTCACCTACCATGGCCAAGAACCCACGTAATCGGCTGAAAAACTGCACGGTTAAACCAGTGGGCGAGCGTGACGCAATAAACCAATCAAGCCATCGCCAAATAATTGATCAGTGACCTAGTTTTTCTATTGCAATTCCAATCGATACTTCGACCTAACTCTATTACGTGTCTATATACTTCTACCGGGCTTGAAGATGAATTATCGAAAACATATTCACCTATATGTCTCTATTCTTACAACCTCAATGGACATGTGCAACGCCAATCTGTGGAACCTACGCTGCCCACTGTGATCGAGTATGGAGGCAGTCGCTTGACCGGCCTGGATAAGGAAGAGTGTGGCAAGAACTGGTTACGCCCAACATCTGAGAGGATGAATCGCTCGTTACCGTCTAAAATGTCACCAACTGAACACAGGTGTTCACAAGGTCTAGCGTAACCAATATACCCCGGGTTGTTGCTTCACTCCAAGACACTGGTGCGCAGTGTCGTGGGTAGAATGACCTACCTATCATTTGAATCTTTGCAAGAAAATGACGCTTAGGACAGCACTGTGAATCACCTTTACGGTGTTGATTTCACCCATGACCAACGTTTCGTGCTTCATAATTTCCTGCACTGTAGTAAGCTTGAGGTAACATACTCACTTATCGTGTGTGTTCAGTATTTTCACAGTTCCATCTGGAAAAGCTGTCTGCTATCTTGAAATTCGGATGAGGAGAACATTAATTCCTCTACAGTGACCCAGTGGTCATTTCGATTAAAGCATTCCTTCATCAGTCACCGTTCGTGAAAAATTATCTCACACAAAGACCCAGTGAGCATCGTTCCCAGGCTAAGCAGATCTGTCAGAAGAAGTAACACTGATGCGCCCATACCACATAGACGGCGAGCTTGAAAGAAAGATAATCATCCCAGGATAGCGACAAAAGCGACTATTTCAAGATATTCAGCAGTATAATTGGTATAAATAAGACAGGGTGATTAGCTTGCCATGTATGCAATAAAACATGAATCTTTGTACTGAAACTTCTCGATTAATAGATCCAACTTGATACTGCATGCGCCAGTTTGCTGTGTTTGATTCTACACAGGCGAAGGGCAACAGCACGACGTTTGACTTTGTTGCTGCTTAGAGGAAATTAAACAAATAACTGTGAATCATGGATTTTATTTTCCGTAGAAATGGGAATTACAATGACTGTCAAGAGGCTACCAACCCTGGCAAACTGGAAACTCAATTAATATGTATTTCTGTGCAATTGGGGTAGCAGCATCAGTCTCGGATTAACCAGCCATAGTGACCGAAGCCGAAGGACGCCTGCGATTAACCAACATCGCAAGTGTCTTGAACTGCACCATCTGTAGTAGAATTCATACACCATGTACAAACCCGAAAGAAATGAAACCAAGAAGCGTGTGAGTGTGACCTTTGTGTTCAGCCGGCCGATACTGGTTGGTTAACAGGTAGGCCAACACGAAACTGAAACCCCTACATCTCGAGAAATAATCAGAGGGAGACTCCAGTGCCAAGATGCAAACTAGAGAGAAACGTATTGAAAATACAACGAAATAGATCATTAGGGATAGGAGTACACGTTAGTGTACCCTAGAGAGAATGAAGAGAAAAGACAAAATCCAAGGTTAGGCTGCAAACCAGACCAAATATTTACCAGGCAACACATTAGCAAAGCCAAAGAAAAGGAAAGGCAGAAGGTCATAGAAACTTATGTTTCAGTAAAGGAGAGTGGGTAAGTTGCCAAATGAAGGTAGTCGTTGATTGATGTCGATGAGAAAAAAAGATGTAAATATTTTACTTGAACCTACCGTCCTTGTTGTCTCTTCGCCGACGGTGTGCTGTGAATGCGTTGGTAGCCTACTTATCTCAGATGGTCAGCACATTCGCGGCCGCATACATCGCAACGCCATATAGTCATGTCAATATGACCTCTTGCACCGATGGTTGTTTTGCGTACCGCGCACTTTGCTTTGCTGCAGCGCGAAGGTTACTCACTAATTCTCAGACTCCCACCAGAGTAGTATTCCTTGGGAACGCCCGGTCCAAATCTAACTCTTTCTGAAATCTGAAGTCAATATTTCAGCGCGAAATACTCACCTGGATGAAATCCTGGTATCTCAGTTTCTCATCACCTGGGTTTCTCTTGCCTGCTTTCACTGACAATTACTGTGGCTGCTCAAGAATCTTGTCGTCCACATCTTGGTTACGCGTCTTAGTCAACGAATTTAATTGAACGTCAACATAACTTCAAACTTGTCCGTGTCCGCTGGTCGCAGTCACAGCGTTCGGAATCGTGTCCGTCCACTGAAGACCCAAGATGCGTCCCATACATTGTGTTGAAAATCTCTACCTTCCGGAACGAAAACATAAGTCAGTCTTTGTGGCACAAAGCAAATCTCAGTTTACTGAGTATCTGTTGGGTATTTTAAGGACAAGACGCATCAGCAAAATGAAAAATTATAATTGGTGCTGACGTTTTGGTTTTCCCACTGGTCAACTCGACTTTGCTCGTAGCTTGTTTGCTTTAACACGTGACGCTACTCGTTACGACAAACTCCGATGCTGAAGCAGCACGCCATCCTGATTAGTCTCTGCGCTGACATACCAGTTGGTTCGCGCTGTCGACACTGATTGGCCGTAACCTTCTGCGAATCACTGGTTGATTTCGTATCGATACGTTTGTCCAATCCAATCCCTTTACACATTGCACACGTAAAACGGCTCACACTTTCCGCCCACACGATGTCTACTTTTCACAGCAGTGTAGACGGCACCATTGAACAGTAGACAAAGAGCTTAGTGGCCATCTTCAGGATGTGGTTTTTTCGGACATGTTTTCAAGACGTCCGAAAGTAGCAATAGTTTCTGCCATACGAACTTACAACTCACGGTCCACGGAGAAATCTGTTGACATTGCTATCCGAGTAGCCAAAATCTGCACAGCTGTCAACAATGTCTTCACTATTGCGAATCTCAGGCGCAAGTTCAGAAACAGCATTTCCGCTCGGAGAAATTTAAAACAAAAGAATTTCATAAATATTTTGAAATCCAGTGGAAAATTGGATGTCGCGGTCGCGAAAGCTGTGGCCATTCGCTGTAGTTTGCTTTCACTGTGTGCAAAATGCTCGCTGATATCTGCAGACAGAAGCATGCTTATCGTTGAGGTGTGTAATCCGCTTAGAACACTGAAAAGTCGAATGTTCAGTAGGCGTGAATCAGTACCGTATTCATTCTCAATGTCCTACTCCGTCCGGTCAGGAAAAGAAACTGTTAGCATGGTAGTCAAGTATAAACTAAATAGAGCTGGGGCTAAGACACTGCCCGGCTTCACCAGAATAGCAATGCCGAAGCCACCACAAGCCTATCCACACGCCACCCTGGCCTTCAACAACAACATTCTGATCAAGCTGATGAACTTACCTGGGCATCGAAACGTACTAAGCACTATCCACAACGTCTCACGGATCATGGAGTCAAAGTTCTTGGTGAAATCCAGGAACAATGGATACATTCCCTGCACTTCTGCTGAACCTGTCTAGCAACAAACACTAGGTCGATGGTACTGTGACTCACCATGATTCCAGACTGATCCTCTGAAACACTGACCTCTAATATTTCCGCATACAATCGGTTAAGAAGGATTCTTGTAAGCAGACTAATGCCTCGATAACTGTCAAGGTATTGCTTGTTACCCTTACCTTTGAACAGAAGTACGATGAATATATCCTTGAACATTTGACATTTCTTTCTGCTCACAAATAAAGTGAACCAGCTGGAACAATGCACGGTCCAACGCAGATCTGCAACTCCTAAAAACTTCACTTAACAAGCAATTCTTGCCTGCAGCTTTTCCATTGCTCTTTGCACCACGATCAAATCCGGGACCAGAGCGAACGAAGAGTGACGGCTTATTGCGATAGACAATTCGCAGGCATCCAATTAGTGGTAGCGGGATGGTGTGGTAGGCTACCAAAATGATCGCATCAGACTTTCATGATGTCCTCCAGCTGGGTAAACGAAAAGCCGGTGCCCACCTCAAATATTGCCTTGGTAGATTGGACGGATGGCCCAAAAATCACCTTAAGCAGGTCGCAAAATCGTCTGCGCCGACTACGATCGACGAAATCTTGCATACATTCACCTTGATTCCTCCACCAGTCATCCCTTATTCCGCGAACACGCACAGCCAATTCATAATGAATACTCCGGAATGTCACCCACTTGACTTCATTGTCCGGGTCCATCGTGGAAGAAGCAAACGCCACATTCTTCTCTCGTACCGAGCTGAAGATAGCCATGTTGTTGTCGTTGAACCAATCCAGACGTTTCTAGCGTTCGTCACCGATCGCCTCGGTGGCCGCTGCCGTAACGTGTTCCTCGAAATGCTGTCAAGGATCCTCGGAGGAGGTGAACACAGGAACGTCTTGCAGACGGACGGCAACGGCATGCTGAAAAGCAGCTATCGTCTCACTGTTCCCCAGTCCTTTGGCGCCCAATTTCCGCCGCTGTCCAAAGAATCCACTACAAGCAGACTTGCACACACGGATAAACAATTCAGACCCGACTAGCTAGTGACCGGTGTTATATTCAGCCCCGTACATCACTCGCGTGATATGTGCTTGACGAATGTCGCGCTATCATACAGTCATGTAGTCGAGCTTTGCAGATGAGTCAACGTCCTGAAATTGAGTGTTTGTGGTCGCCAGCTCATGGGTAGCACATGAGTGGAGTAGACGACCACCGTTCTCGTTGACTGACCCAATGCTGTAGGGTCCAAGGACTCTTGACTAGGCTACCGAGTCGCGCCAGACTCGAGCGTTCAGCTCGCCCAGGACAAATAGTCGGTCACTCACAGGTAGAAAGTGGACTGTAAAGGACAGCTCATCATAGAACTGGTCATTTGTATCAACAAAGTGACATATCGCTGGAACATAAACACCTGGAAATGCGAAACACTTACCTCAAACGAGTCGCAGGTACATCGACAGAGTTCGACAGCTGATGTTGCGCCTTCCATCTGTCATCAAAGCACTGGTGCGGTCGGTGATTGCGAAACAGACATGACGCTCACAAGCACCGACTTCAGGGTAACTTGTCCAGTAGAAAGTATACTCACAACCTGCTTCTCGGAGCTTACTTTAGCCCGCAAGCCTGGTCTCATTCGAGGTTGTTGCGTTGGTTCTGCATTTGCTCAGTTTCTTCTTGGTGAGTGATGTTCGGAGGTTTGGTCGTCCTGTGGTGTTACATTGATTCAGCAACGTGTACACATTTCTTATACTAACGGATAGCGTCTTGCGTCTCCAGGTGTGTCTCAGGTTGTCCTTCGTGTCACTAAGACTCGAGTGAACATTGTCTGTTCTAAGATTCATGCTAGCAGAGTCATTAGGGTGGAAAAACGAGGAGGGTTTGGCAGTGGCATATTTTCAGCTATCCACCCTAACGCGATTTATCCTGCGAGACGGTCGATGCAGTGTGGTGTTTGGTTTGTGTTGTGATATCATGTTTTGTATCGGTTTTCAGTACTGTCATGACGCCCAAACCTAGGCAGAAGAGCGATTTGGCTTCTCAAACAAAACCTTTGGCTCAAAAGCCTGTACCGCCAGGTAGCGGGTGACAGACAAAAAACGTAACAACATCGACAACCAGCAACAACTAAATTGCAATAGCTAGGCATAGACACGACAGCCACAGACCTGTGAAGTCAACAATAAAATCGTATGGACAAACAACCCACGCACAAAACCAGACGGGGCAAGAACAAACCACAAGCTGGACCAAAACACATCACACCGACCGCAGCTGCCTTTTGTCTGACTGTCATTCTGACGTGGCTGAACCTGTAAAGACCGGAGTTCTAGTGGGCATAGCCCTCCGGATCAAAACAGCACCCAAGCCTGAACACCATGCCAGGATAGCAGAAAAAGGTCAGGTCTGTACAATATACCAAGAAGATAACAGAATAAACCAGGTTTTAAGTTTATCCAGTAGCACGACGGTAATTAATGTCGAACACAATGAACAGGTGGTAGAAATATTCACATGTGGTTTGTATATAGCAACTTACTTGAAAGTATCAAGGGAATTTTACAGCGCTGGAATCAAGCGAAATGATTTTTACTCAGCGACCCAGAGTAATAACGCGACGCGCTGGCCCCTTTCAGTGCTTGTTTGGCAACAGTTTATTTTTGTCACGGAGCAGTGAGTGAGGTTGCACCATTATGCTTCGCAACTGCGAATATAAGTCTATATTCTTCACACAGTTAGTTCACGAGGGCCAGTATGAACAAATTTACCAAACTGTCGTGAAGGTGTTAGTCACAAAAGCAGCACAACCTGGTCCTCGAAAAGTCCGGTTCCTACAAAAGACAGGACGATACAAGTCCAGTACAATCACAGCCACATTCAAAGTTAAGATTAGCACGGGAAGCAGGAACGTGGTGGTTGGTATCTGCTGGAATCAGTTGAACATTGCGTCGAATATCAAGCCGATTCCGCGCCAAACCTGGAGGTCGATCGATAAGCCGAACGTGGTGAAAACAAAACATACAAATAAAGATGACTGCGGTAACATTACGCACTTATATGGGGCAGCTGGATGCACAGACCCGTTGGATGAAAGGCATTTGCTTTTCTATTGAGTGCCCCAAAATGAATTTCATCAGAGTGGGGTGACAGAGAAGGTTAAGTTCAAGCATTCCAGCGGAAACTCAACCATCATTTAATATTTTTGTTACGGTTCGTTCTGGAAGATAATTAAAAACACATTCCCACCTAGGTTTATGCTCGAAGGCACCTACGGTGGCTAGGAACTATTTGGCTTACAATCCTTGCTAAGTCGTTCCTGGCTGTTCAAGATAATCTGTTGGGTAGTGAATATGCGAAATTACGAACTGTTGATTTAGTCGGCCGGGTTAATAAAACATAATGTTAGGAGCGGTGATCAAAATAATTATAATTTACGCAGTATTGTTGAGGAAAATTAACGGGATACACAAATATCCACTGGAAGAAGAGGTAGAAGAAGCATTCAGAATGAAGCAACCTAAAAGGACCTCAAAAATTACCACCAGTGAATGGAAAACAAATTCACTAAAACATTCAGGTATTGATGAAGGTAACAACGTGTCAAACATCACCAAGCAATGATAGTCATGAAAAGAAAACATTTAGTTTGTGTGATCAATCACGAGATACTATATCGAAATTTGTTTATCGCAAGCAATAAAAGGTGAAACAAAGGAGGATTTAGGCCGACCTTCTACGAGTAAAACAAACGGGGTTCAACGAATCCAATATTCGATGGCACAACAAACATAGTATGAAAAAAGTGCTCAACAGCCTTCAGCAAATTCGACAATCTCACTATCGCATGGTACTCTTTCGACCACTGTAATAAATTTGAACCTTCTCCACGGGTGATCAGTGCAGTAACTTCTTCCATCGGTGTTCGAACTACACAGTTCGCATACAGTGTAATTCTCCTTAAATCGTTCAGCCCACCGAGAAGAAAATGTAGATCCTATCGACCGGACCCGTTGGAATTACTAACTGTGGTTTTGTGTTTACTGTTTTATAAGACGGACATCAACTATAACCGATTCCGTTCTGGCTCTATACCGGTTTGGACTGTCACAAGAACTTGGTCACCAGATTTTCTGCTTCCCTGTTTGGCAGAGGCTTGCTGTACATGAGACAAAACATACCCAAACCTCAGTTCAAAGTAGATAGTCAGTCATCTACTTAGGTCTCTTGGTCTTATGGCATATGGTAAGTTTAACTTCCAGCAAATGTCAGTGTGGTAATGCGGTAGGATTAGTCAGTGCTGACAAGGATTCACTAAAATATGGATGATCTTCGCACAATGCTCGGATTTTCGTCTGCTTCGGCATAATGTGCAAAACATATCTGTCTAAGTTGTTTATTCTTTTGAACCGGAGAGGCTGTAAAATAGTACCAGTCTGTAACAAGTCTAATTCAAATCTGAATATCACATCTATCGTTTTTCAGTTGCTATCTGGGTTGCCAATACGAACATGTTAGTGAGGAAACATTCACAAATTTGCTTGCTGTTTGACAGTTACCGGTACTGCGACAAAGTTTGTTTCCCATAACCTGACTCATAGTGTAGTGGGTGACCAAGTCGGATAGGCAATTACTCCCATACTCAGTGGAATATCTCAACGCACTGGTGAGATATGGTCAAAGCTCATAGTGGATGTATCAAGGAAAATACGAGTGATCTAATGAGCCATCACTTAGCGAAACCAGCCAACCAGCGACAGACAACTGGTGAAACTACACGGTAGATGATGTCAGTCACACGCACGGAGCCAAAAGTGCACACGACGTTTGAGTGGAAATCTCGCTGCTCTGCAGGTTGGAATTCTGGTTCCTAAACCTGGGTGCATGAGTGGTGCGGGAATGTGCTGAGTGGACAGTGGAGATCTTGCTTTATCGGATGTCAAAGCGCTACAATATGGGCCCATTTCATTCAAACCTTCCAGCTGCCTTCGCAGCGCCGAATTCAGAAAGCCAGCTGAAAAAAGACTCCAGTGCTTCTCCAAGTTAGATCACGCGATTCATGCGTGACCAGTTGTCCCGTTATGACAAGTGCACACCCATCACACGCGTCAAAGTTGGGCCTAAATCATACGGTTCTACTTACTCGTCTACAGTAAACCGGTGCAATACGAATTCTGAAGCCACCCACAGTGAAGCTAAGTATCTGATGGTTGGGAATAGTGGTGGTGTTGTTTGTAGATGGATGGATGGATGGCCACTCTAAAAGGCAAATGGACACAAGGTGTAGCTGAACAACCATCTTCATCTGAAACGGAATCAGTAAGTGACTGTAATGTTTCTACTTCCCCAATTTTATCATTCACGATGTTTAATGTGCTCAAAAACGATTATAGTTTAACACTTGAGCGAATGCAGGCAAACACAAGGACTTACCACAACGATTTTAAGCGTCAAGGATTACTACCAATCATATTTTCAAAGACCCATAATCACATTTAGACGCTAGCACTGGCAATTTTCAAAGGGGCAAACAAAGGGTGCTTCAGGTAATATTCGGCACAGCCCAAAGTTGAAATCGACGTTTGTGCCGAACGTCTCTGAAAGGACCATGTGGACGATATTACGAGGGTGTTCAAGGCCGAATTGCTTAATAATTAATGTACCAACTTCTATCAATGATGCACGCATTTAGCGCAATTCCAGGTGGCGGGAAACTCAAGTCTCATGGGTGGCTTGATGAAACTATGATTAATGACGTCGAGAAGTAGTCTGACATGAATGAAGCTAATGAGTTGTGATTGCAGTTGCAAGGGTGTCAAAACATTGGGGTGTACTTTGGCATAACAGTTAGTGGCAGTAAAAACCCTGATTAGTTAGAAGGGATGTTTTTGAATGACGAGTGAGTGCTCTGTGTATTCTGGATGACGAAAAGAACAGGAATTATGACGTAGGCCTAGGTGACGAATTGTCACTGCCATTAAGCTCGTCACATACGTACGGGAAAGTAATCTTTCAACAAAACTATGCATCACACCTAAGTCTCACGTCAAAATGGCACAGCCTTCTGTTCACGGGATACACCTGATTAAAGGCTGGTCTGTATTACTAATCCGTATCCGACTGATGAGCTCCTCACGTTACTCACCGGTAAAGTACACAGTGATGGTAGAATCACCGACTGATTTGCGTATTTGTGAGACACGTTGAATAGGGAACGGGCTAATCTGTGTACAGCCCAATTCGATTCACCTGGGGGGAGGACGTCTTGGAGTAGTCTTATATTTTGTTGCACTTAGCCTTGTGACTTTCGTCACTATTTCACTAGAAACAAACGGGTGACGTAGTTATCTCGGTTGGTTAGAGAAGAAAAACGAGTATTTTGCAACATACTGCAGTAAAGTACTTAGAATACAACAACTATTTCTATTTAATATGATGAGGATACTAAAAGTCCGAATAAAAACCATTGGATTTATGAACATTAAATCAACTGGCGCACCGTCAATATGAAAAACTATAACCAGGGTGAGTGAGAATCTGTAGCGACAGAAAATGTGAACTGCGTGCTTGCTGATAGTTACGCAATCAATGTTCAAATTGCAAGTTTGTCTGACTGTGGGCAAGGGGAGGTTAAGCATCCCCATGAACTTCTTCTGAGACTAGAAATCCGGGTCGTACAACTGGATATTAATGGTCTGTACAACAGTCAACACTAATAAGTTTATTATTAATAATCGATTTCCTGGCATTTGTTCAAAGAGGTGAGAGGTGTCTTTCTTGTTAACAGTATGATGAGTCACCCAAATGAACATCACCACTATATCACCACGCAGGATGGTGTTCATGTACGTTATCGGACAGTCCTTAAAACGACAGTGTATGACGCCCGGTGGACACAAACAAATATATCCAAAAGCTGATTTAAAAACTTGGAAGTCCGGAGTGTGACATTATAACGGTGGTAGAACGAAATCTCAATCACAACTGGCCATCATGGTAGGCTGTTTGGATTGATTTTTCGAGATTTTCTTTGATAACTTTAGCCACAGTAGTACTTACTTGCTCGCATTCTCCATCGGCCATTTCTGATTACTGTGGTTTCTGTTTTGGAAGTACTGGTGAATGGCAAAGAATTTTCATATCTGCTTTTTGTGACTAGCGTGCTGAGCAGACAAAACAACAAACCTTGTTTGTCGCCTCATTGTTCTCACAACCAAACTGTATTTCACACTCAGCTAACACGTAGGTACTGATGTTAAAATAAATAAAGCATCACCATTGACAATGGATAGAAACTCACAAGCTTGAATTAGTGGTTTGTTCAAGGAATGGACATCCTACCCTAGATCTGCTCCAGAGGCCATGTTGGTGAATGGACAACGAACTGCGTCTACTTATACCAGCGTAATAAATTTGATAACAACAGAATACGTTGAACCACTTATAAGGTTAATTTTATCGCAATAATAGTTAATTGGTTATCATAAAAGGAATAAACTGATTTGAAGCTTGACACAGTTTGTCGTTCAAGGGTCGTTTGGTAGGGAGCGACAATCTGGATGAGCAATTTCTGATTACTATCTAGACGGGCATCATTCGAATAGTGTGCTAACTTGCTCTGTACGGGAAGATATACGCGTAGTTACACACTACACGTCATCATTCTCCACCAGTTTCAGACTCAACATGAGGTTTTATACAGAATGTCAGCAAAGTCCAGTCAGCCTGGCGCAATTTTGATCCGAATGTGTTAAGTCTGAACGGTTGGTGTTGCAGAATGATTTTTTTTTTACCAGACAGTGGTGTACGCGCGTGTGCCGTCAGTGTACGTGAGTCAACTTGTGCCTGCTGACAGTTCATTACATAACAGGCCAACTGTGACTGTTCACACCTTGCGATAGTGACTCAAAGGATCCACAATTAAGTCGACAGCTAATTAAATGGTTCAGACTCAAGTTAGGATTAAAAACTGTAATAGCCACATGCTGGATCATTTTAGCTAGCAGGTTGGATATGGCAGTGGTTAAGTTTAGACCGGTACTACAGATAGAACTGACATCAGTACAGTTGTGTATCTTCTGGTTATCAACCATTAGAATGCGAACATAAACCGATCTTTTGGCGTTGTTTCAATGTACCATCAAACCAGTCGAAATTTGTTTGTCAACGGACGCTAGCCACTATCAAGGTGATCACGATGCGACTGCATAGATTGAGATTGTGAGAACAAAAATAGGTCGTCTAAACGGTTCGGTCATCTTGGTGATTGAGAAATAACCCGATCCGTAAAGCGTTCTCTAGCATCCCATCGGATGTCACCGATACGAAAACGTCGAGTGGACGATCTTTATTATGATCAGTATTAGGGCTTGTGTTCTGGTTCCATTTGAGTTTTACCATTATAATGGACTGAGGACGCTTGTTCTACCACACAGCTGTCTCACATATTTCAGTCGATAAAAATTAAGTCTTGCGGTTCACGAAAGTAGCATGGGAGCTTTGTGACTGTGTAAACACTCAACGATTATCATCTTTGTGAACAAGTTAGCAATGGCAACATTAGCTTACGTCTGATTGGAGAAAGTCGGTACTAGCTGAATTATCCTGAGCCAATGAGTGCAGGTAGTCACAATTCCTGCCAAAAGTACACAAGTGGGCTTAATAGTACACGAGAACTTTTATTATCAATCTTCCTAGTGAATTTTTCCGCTCCTTTGTGACGGACGAATGGATGTGCTAAGTGCTCGATTAAGCCGTGTTCATTGTGTTGATTTAGAACAATATTCACAATGGAGAAATTCGTCAAGGCCCGGATGGAATAAAATGGTGGAAATTTTGACCACACCGGATATATCTAACAGTCTTTCACGTATTGCCAAGGCATCCCGAGTGATCGAAGCCGTCAACCAAATTTCCGATTTATCTCCTAACAAACAGTTTCCTGGGGCTTGTTCAACTGGCCTTCATGGCCAAAGAATTCTGGAGGAGCTGCAGTGCTGTCTAAGTTTAGAAGCCTTACAAGGCCAATCGAACGAAGAGGTAGGTTATTTACAGCTCCTTTAGAACTTATAAGTACTACGAACGGAGACGAAACCGTTTTGTTTTGGCTCATCACATACCTGTCTCATTTTGTCAGAGGACAGTCTACAATAAATACTTGGCAACTACACAAAGATCCACAAAAACTTATCTGTATGGGCTTTTCGCGGCACTTGAGAGTCATGATGTCATTTGGTATGATCCGATTACATTTTACGCAAATTACAACAGAGCCAGTGTCACTGATCAGTTGCTTAGTTTGACTTCCAGCGTGTCTCTGATAGGATTTGGTTTTGGTTAATAAGGAAATACAGTAATTTCAGGGTGGCTCCGTTCCCCGCGAGAGAGCATATTTTTGTGTTGTACCAACTACTGCAGTTTTTTAATTCTCATACAGCTTCGGTAAAACAGAAATTAAGTTGAAAATCGGTGTCACGGAGAATGTGTCAAGTTGAATGCGAGATACTTTAGCGCATTTACTAATTGGTGATACTCAGCGGAGATGAAACACAACGTCATTCACTGCAAGGTCCTCTCCAACCATACTTTTAGCATTGTGTCAATGCTCACGGTCCTGATGGGTGCCCATAGTTGAAAACCTCTGGGTTGCTCTGGAGCCAACTGATTAGCTGTTTGTAGCCGGCTGTCATCAAGAAAAACTCTTCGCCACTCTGGTTGGTGTGAGTTTGGATGTGGGTATCGCGTACGATGTACGTGGGCCTGTACCTATAAACATTTTATGCAGATATTGCCTTCTGTTTTCCTTCTAGTCACTGCTACGGGGTGTGCGCGAAATGAATTCAAACCGTAGTCAGTGTATTCTGATCAACTGAATTGAATGACCGAAAGAAATCCAACGTTCTAAACACTTTTCACTATGAGTTACATTGAAATGATAGCAATGTTTTCTCTCGAACCGTCACAAAAATATGATTGAGTGTACTTAGTAACCATAAATGTGCTACCAATCAGAGTATGTCACATCAGTGTCTGAAAGTTCAATTTTTATCAAAACAGAAGAGTAAACGCAGAGCACCACATACTGTCAGGTAGTTGACAAGATGGAATAAACAGCGGTTAAGCCTACATTGAAGCCGATTCAGTCTGTTAAACGATATGCGCGACTAATTGCATCGTTGGACAGAGAGACGGGCTTGTCAAATGCATAAGCTGCACTTAGTCAAAACAGACTGGATATAGCAAGTCTATGGCACCTGTTCTCCATTCGTGGTGAGATTGTGATGTACGTCAACCCTTTCTTATGCCTTGTCAACATCAGTCAACAAAGATCTTACAAGGCGGTTACTTATAACTAAAAAATACAAGTCTATGGATCAAATACGTACTCAACCTACAGGCCACCATATAAAATATACCACAGTGGTAAAAATGTGTCTCATATACATTCCTAAAACTCACAGTGATAATTTCAAAAACCTTCCCCGCGTATCTGGTGTCTTTTGGCTTCAGTATTGACTCACAAATGTCCATTTATGACTCACCGGATAGTAGTTTTCGCCGTTAATCGTGTGTAACTAATTTATAGATCAAGACGTCTAGGAAGCACATATACCAAGGAACACGTTACTTAATTGTTCCGGTCTACTGTCCAGAATGTACACTTTTCTAAGTATTCATTCTGTATTGTCTATCCTATGCAGAATCCACTTTTTTGTATTTGTGGTGGGTAGTCTGTTATTCAAAGGAAAGTCGGTTGGTTGGATTGCTAAACTGACCGTCCCCCAAGCATAGTTCACTGACAATTTGTGACACCACCGAGTGATTATGCACGTCGTAAGATTTCATACAATTTATTGGAAAGATGCATCACGGAAAGTTTCTGCTAACAAGTGATTTACTGAATCAAACTTGGCTGTCTGGTATGTGACCGAATGACAGGTACGGAAAACTTCCGTCATTCAGGGAGTGCGCATTCCTCTGCTACGGTGCATTACGGTGCACTACAAGCTAAAGCGTTGTCACGACAGCAAAACTGTCCAGAAAATTTATGACCAGAACTTTGAAAGGAACCACTTTATACTCACTTGAAAGTTCGAAGTAGTCGAAACTGACAAAGTGGTGAAGTACAGTCCCGATGACTGTTTTCAAAGAGTTCAAATGAGGGCAACAGCGATCTGGAAGTATCAGTTTGGCAGTTCGGATTGGTCAAAATTCAGAATTCCGCCGTCAGGCCCTCAGCAAATCAGCTAAAATGGACTGTTCAATAAACAAATGAGGGGAAAGCAAGCGGAACAAACTAACTTAATCGTCTTGTATTCAGCGGTACTCATAAGATCACTGTTATGGTGGACAGAAGCTTCGGATAAGGTTAGAGATGCATATTTCCAAGAAAAGTTATTCCCTACTGGCGTGGTTTTCTTCTAATCGGCATTCATATTCTTGAAATGCTGTCTTAAAATGTCGCCAGTTATTGCCTATTTTAAACGAACTTCTGTTGCCCCGAATGGCTGAATGTAAATTACACCGAATCTGCAGTGGGTAATATTCAGGTACTCAAGTAACAAAAAGAATGGATTCTATGTGATATTCCATAGAGGTATAGATAACCCGATCAGCCGAAACGAAATTCTAAGGACTTGTGATATCCAGGACTGTTGTATTTTTTCTCTCTAAATGATGACGGCTCACTTACATGGTTCCTCCCGTTGTTTAACCACGCCATGATTTTTAAACCGTGTGTTCAAAGGAACAATTTGAATCCCCTTTACATAATAAATTTATTGTACACTTGATGTTGATCGAACAGATAAATATTGATTAGGGAAATAATATCTGACAAACTGGCAACATTTTGCCAAGTGATGAATGCATTCAGAGACATCCCTGTACTGTACAGTTTGCAAAACAATTTGCATTGCCGATTCCTATTCACTTACATTGTCATTATATATAGCTTAACATCTACATTGTTTACATCGGTTTGTTTGCGCACATGACTATGTGTTTCGCCTTTATTTTAACTGACTATAGGGAGAGAAAAGATTGCAGTGGCCAGACTTTTCTGCTTGATATTTTTCAGTGTCGTTCGATGCCTTGATAATTTCCAGTTCTTCCATCACTGCCTCACCAACTCAGTCCGAAATCCATTTCTTCTCCAGTAGTCATTCCGTAGCTCGTTCAGTAACGTGGTTCTCTTGTATCTATGACTGTTTTTGAAATATTAAGCTTTTTCGTCAAATCACCACTAAACAGAGACCTGTTTTGTCACCGATGTTAAAGTGATGACATATTGATGACACATGTTAGTCAATTATAGAAACGCTTTCCGAGATAGGCTGCGGAAAGTGTACGGGGATCTGAAACCCATGATCAGCTTTGACTAATGTCCAATTTATATTAGCCAAAATCTGCTACTACTCGTTATTGACATTAGTTTATACCACGATTTTGTTTTTAAGACATTTTCAACGGTTCTCCGTCGGGAACATTGGGACTTGAATTACGGAAACGTTTCAAAGATCCACAACCAGACCTTATTTCTCCATCTCGTTCACAGATGCTGATAACGCGCTGTCTGAGACAAATATATTCCTAGGAGACTCAGGAGGTGCTTTCTGGTTGCTCCTTTTAAACAATCCTTTTCATCTCCATCAAGTGATAAGCACGGAGGTGTTAATTGTGCTTCTGTCATATCAAAGATACTACCCGTTCTTATAATGCAGTGGCTTTTGAAACAAGGCACAAAATGGGACGAGAACCGGTAGGTTTCCTAATTGGTCGAGGGTGTATCCAAAATACTTTCATTTTGAGATAGATACTGGAACATCAGCACTTGGCTGAACATGGAGATATTTTTAGATCTGCCTTTGATCCAGATGCGCGGTGAGCATTCTAAAAATGTCTACATCATGGAGGTGTCTTAGTTCGGTTAGACCATTGTATGTCCTTCTCGAGTGCGGAGCGGATATTTGTGGCAGCAATCTCGAGCTTTCTTTACTTCAAGCGGCGCTTAACAGGAACACCCGACCTTTAACTTACTATCTAACTGGGTGATAAATGTTGTTTTGAAAGGAACACCCGGAGGTTCCGGTGATTTTGATGCAAAGTTTCCGCCGGTTACTAAGATGGTATATACTGGGTTTGCAGAAGACCTTACTGTAACTAACTACTTTGCATACAATATTCAGATACCGACGAATCAGTTATCTAATTCATCTAGTATTTTTAACGCACTTTGCGCCTTCAATGCGTAGTGCTTTTTCAAGATTTTTTAATCTTAGTCCGACAAACCGATTAGGAGCACTTATGGTTACACCAGCCTGGGTAGGCTCATATCATCAGCTTGCAATATTTCAGATGAGGTACCTGTAGGGGTATCGAAGGGACGTGCTGTATTTGAGGTAGAAATAAAGTATTACTCTCCGAACGCGTTGTTTTGGTCCCTTTGGGGTCAACTGACAGTTGCTAAACCTGTACTAGGAAAAAAGCCTGCTTGCCAAAGTGCAGAAATGCTAATAGTTTTTGCTTCCAACTTTGCTGTGAATAAACGCTCAGACCTGAAAATGATACATTTCAACAAAGCCAACAGGCACCCAATGTTTGCCACTTAGCTGGGTCATACGGAAATGTCATCGATTGGTGACGGTTTTGGACGAGGTAGCGGCGTTGAAACAATGGGAAGGTATGACATGTTGACTGAGGTACGTTCAACGATAAACTGGAAACCCATGATACCTGCATAAAAATTACGGTAGGTAAGTAGTCACAAAGATACTTCGCTAGTTTGAAAAATAGAACGATTTAAAAACGGGACGAATAATGCAAGAACGCTCATAAATGCCTGCATATTCGTCAGCCGATTTCGTTCATGCACTATTGATTATCGGAAAAGGTTTGCGAGGAACACTTAGAATATTCCGGTGAATAACCATGTTCTCTGGAGAAAAGCGTAGAGTTCCTCAATGTGACGAGTGACAGTATTCATTGATAAATAAACGAATGTTGACGGCTAGGATATACGGAATAGAACACGCTGTGTATAATCAGAGTTAAGGTTACACTAACACTACAACAACAAGATAAGCGTGGAGGATAACAAGACTAGTACTTCTCTTCAAACTGAAACCATCAAAACTAAAAATTATTGAACGATGTTTTTTCGTCCTGATAAGGGATGTGATTTTCGTTGTTAAAACTTAAACGGCACTGAAAACGGGTGGTGGCCTCCACTTTCATAAACGTTTCAAGCAACCCCTTCCGATAAAAGCCATCAAACTTGACAGCAGCGTTACTCACAGGCAGACGTGGCTGGGTGGTTGAGTATATTATCGTCGTGGCTAGTGTGAAGTCAGTAACGCAGTGGACAACACAGTTACTTCATGAAACGGTGACAACTGTTCTAGTCATGCTTGTGTACATCCGTCGCAGACGTATGCACAGCTGGCGGTATCTGGCAAAATGGAAATTCGATTACAATGATTATTTTCGAAAAGTGATGACTGAAGTGTCTGTACTAGTGCAAAAGCTGCGTCCAGCTCATATAATTGTTGTCTTAAACTGGATGGTCAGTGGATGAATTACAGTTCGTATAACTTCCATCAACTGGCTCGCTTAACATGGTTAAGCCTACTTTTGTGGGCATTACACCGTTCAGTTTACCCCAATTTGTCAGTGAGATACTGAAGCCGTTCACAACTGTCACACAAGATTCAATCCAGATTCAGTCATACGTGCGAAGCTGTATATAGAAATGAGAGTAAGAATTCGCACATGCATAAACCTACTAAATAAACTGAAGTGAAAAGCCTCCCAGTTACTATGGCCAGATTAAAGCGAATACAGGATCAGTAGTGTGAAAGATTTCCCAGTTTATCGCGGATTTTTTATAGAATGGCATATGCAAATATCAGATGCTTATAGCCAACTTATTATTATACCAAGAAACGACCTATGAAGGTAAGATGTGGAGACCTAAATGTGACGAGAAATGTGTGGTCAACTTTGGTTTGATTCAATGAAGAATTTCAGATCCACATAGTACAAAATCAAAGCGGATAGGAGTAATTTCACAAATAGCAGGTGTCGAGGTATACCTGGCGTTGTTGTGTTTTCTATGCGCCATGTAGCACTGAATAGGCATTCGTCTTGATATAATACATAGAAGCGTGTGACAACAGTTGCGTAGTCGTGATAATGTTTGTGGCCAAGAGCCACATCAAAAAAATGAACAGTGATGTGTTGGTGGTCCTGACACTAGGAATGTAGACAGAGCTGGAATCACTGACCACGTAGGACGATCACTGTCAGGCACTGTATCAGTCACCGATCAGATAAATATAATCGCTTTTAAAGTTTACATCATTTCTTCAAATGTGTTGCAAAAGGTCAGAACACGTTGGAATATCTAATGCATGTTACAGAATTACTTCGCTTGAATACACACATGGTAAGTTCAATAGATTCACTAGGAAAAGCTTTTGGAAAAATGTATCAGAGATGTGATGAGGTGTTTAACGTGCTAGTTCAGGTGAGTGAACAGCGATCTGTCAATTTCGAACGAGGTCGTTTGGGTCGTTATCACTTATATGAAATTTATAATAGACTCCGTACAACAAACCACCCCGCATAATCCAACTATGTTCCGAAAATAGCAGATGTTTTTCAAGTTCGTATTTTTTTACGTATCAATCGACCATAGACGACACAACTTTTTCATTCAGATAGATTCATCAGATCTTCCGAAATGGGGTTTCGCTTGCTAAAGCCCGGCTGTGCAGGATATATATTGTGGGTCTCACTACTCACGAGTAGGTTAATTGATTTCGTCAAATTACAAGCTGACCTACGCTGGATTCGGCATGGTATTTCAAAATAGTCGATTCTTTTCGTGCAGTCGTATCCAGTAGCAACAAAGAAGATACTGGTAAGTGTTGGCATTCCGTAACACCTCTTGCGTATTAAACCATAATAAATAAGAATACATGCATGCTGGGACGCACTACCCAACCTTGTAGTCACTGCTGAATCGCTTAAGTTTTAAAACTATCCAATCGGTGCACACGTGAGGGACAACAGTCCCAGAGGTCATAGATGCACACATCCGACGGCGCGTTGATTAAGCGTATTTTGCTGTTCGTTGCTGAAAGAATTGCAGCCAGTAGCTTCGTTGAAGTTTTCTTCCATTTATTTTCATTCACCTTTTCTTTACACCAGTAAACCGCCTAACACAAGTTCTCCCGATCAACACCGAGATGGAGGACATGCTAAACCGGATGTTGTGTGGGACATTCGGGCTGACATGATTGTTTCGATGCCTATAATGTTGAGTTAAGACGGATAATCACAAATGCCAGAACGGAAATTGCAGATTGCGAGAAAAACCTGAATGTTGGATCGAGGGAAATACAGTAAACTGTGTCCACTGTCTGACTAGTATTTGACAATGCCAGAAGTAAGCAAGAACCCGAGGGAAGGGAGGAGTTAATTGTTACCAACGAAATGAACCTTCCATGTTTAACAGATATCCAAACCACCCCAAAATTAAAATTTTATCAAAGCATTCCAAGTAAAAGACATTTCTAAAATAATGTTCTACCAAGAATTTTTATTTATCCACCACCCAGGTGCTGAAACAACTACATCGAGCTGAACAACAAGTGCTCAACTACGAGAGCGAGCTGTGGCCGATTAACCAAGCGGCTCAAAAACAGATTCGAATGGAATGTGATCGACTAAATGTAACCGATCGCCTACTGGGCTATCGCAACAACCTGAATCGAAGTGGAATTTCCAAATACATGCAGGTAGGTTATCTGTTGATTGACACTAAAATATGAATGATAAACGCCACACATTTCCCTATCAAACTTTAAAAAAATCGTAATTTTTTGAAATATCCTCTACTGTGGGGTAAATACGTCCGTTTGGCGTGGGGCTGAACAACACCACTTCACCTAGGAAACACTTGGTTTTCAAGGTCAGCTATCCGTAGTCATGGCTGCGAGGAGCGGAATGAGTTACCGTTTCGGTGGTCTGTCACGGACGGAAGTAATGGTTAACGTAAAACTGGCATGGTTAGCTATCGCTGTGCATTCAGAATATACGTGAACTGCAAAGTCATTGACACAATGATGGATTTCATCGGGCTTCTGTTAACTTAGATAATGCGAAACCGGAAGTTCAAATTAATATAGAGTTTTGCTGAGTATTGGGAATCGTTCTAATGAGCCACTATTAGTCCCAATCATTTATTGAAATGGCAGATCTTTTTAACCCTCCCGACTTCACACATCGTACAACCAATATCACTGTGAACGCCTCAAAGCTTCAGGACCTCATTCTTTATTTATCTGCTACAAAAAGGATCTGTAGCTAGCCACTTCAGTTCCAAAACCAACACAATGTAAATCATCAGCCGACCACTTAGTCGGTGATGCGGTTAACCACGACAGCAAGTGATTGACTTTCAACATCAACGCCTCACCCAGTGCATTGTCATTCCACTGTGCACCGAAATGGCTTAGAGACGCTCCAACGTCTACAACCTAGCTCTTATGGACAAGACGCTGCGATTAAAACGGGTGATGTAACGAAAGGTGCGAATAGCGCCACCGTAGTCCGCCGTCAATGGAGGGTAATTTCTGACGAATCATGCAGTTTCTTGGCTGTACATCTGAATGAAACGTTTTAAACTCCCGAATTACTATTTCCTTCCCTAATATTATTGTTCATATTCACCGGTTGATAACTGGGATTTTCACCACTTACTGTAATAGGCCGATCATCAACGGAAGATTATGTTACCCATTTTCAAAACCACTTAACCAGCATGTGTTGTTTTCTGGAGAACAAAGAGTGCGGTAATCAAACGGGTGTTAGAACAACCACAAAGTAAGGCACTGAACACATCGTTTGTAATACGGAGAGACAGAATTGACTTGGCTTCTCGTCAAATGCCCGAAGATAAACGATTGTGCGAAACGGAGGACTGAAGTGCGTTTCAAAAGGTGAATTTCATGCTCTTTCTAAACCACAGGTGCATAATCTAAAGTGAAAAACGGGTGAGGTGGAGTCATATTGAGAAAGGCAACGAAAGGCAGAATTCTGTACAGACTGACACACAGCAGCCTATGAAATGATGTCGATACAGTATTATTACAGAACAGGTTAAAGAACGGCAGTTCCTGTGTTTCATCATCAGGCTAGCTATAACGCCAAAAATATGAAAATAGCAACCAGTGTAATTGAAGAAACCGATCACTAGAGATTACGTACTTCCTACTATCTATTCAGTCATCGTTCCAAACTATGGGCTCCGTTGATTGCGCCCAGGTGAGGTTGAATATCCGCATGAATTTCTTCTGAACACAGTGGACAAGGTTACATGGGCTACTGAAAATGACTTCGGTAATAGTCAACTTTCGGAACCTTACCCTCATAACGTACTAGGTACTCGATAGACGATCTGAAAGGCGAGTCACGCTAAGAGAATGATTGAAGTCGGTCAAACATAACAGTAGTTGAGTGGAAATTCACGCACGTATGAGCTGTCAAGTTGTTTCGGTCGACATCCGACATTTCTAATGAGAACTCCGGTCACCGAATGTCTTTTGAAACAAAGACTATTGAGTGCAAATCTCTGATTCACATATGATTTGAGTTTCAGCCTGACCCTTTGTAATGTTTTCTGGACAAAAACATATCGGATAGCCATTCTGTAAGAGTGGTTCTCTCAAAAGTCTCTCTTAGCCTGCAAAGTGCTCCTGGCACCGACCTTATAAACCACTTCCGTCAGACACCACATGAAGTTTCAAATTTGGTCTAACGGGATGAACCTGTCAAAGTGACTGTAGTGATCACTCCAAATCAATGTTAGATCGAACAACCTTCTGTCCTTGTTCTGCCAATCTCTAGAAAATGTGTGATCGATGATGAAGTTAATATTTTTAAGATGCTGAATTGAAGATTGACAGAGCACTGCAGCTTCCACTGATGATGACACAAAGTATACAGTCTGTGAAGAGCACATAGAGCAGAAACTCTACACTAGTCAGATCCAGCCGATTACATTCCAGGTTTCACTTAACAATATCGGCCAGGTGAGTACATTAAGATCAGTCCATCGCCATTCTCCCGCATTTGACGGTGGATCTCACCGTAAAACAAAAATTTGACATCATTTGTGTAACACATTAGCAGTTGTAACGTATTTCATGGGACGCCTAGAGTTCAGCATTCACTCATTCATGATGGCCGTGAGCCTAACTGGAAGGTACTGTGGCTCGGACAGCCGCTCAACTCAACAGTGACGTCAAATAGCCTAGAATCAGAAAACTTCACCAAAAAGGATCAAGGATAATAAGGGTAGACGGAGAAACTGGGAACGGTATGAGTTCAGGTGCGCCACTGATTGTGGCACACCGCCATCTCGGATAGCGTTTCCAACCGGTGACTTGAGTGATCAGCAGATCTTTCAACCGGGCAGGTGACATCAATCCACTCTATTCGGTGGGACGGTCAGAGCATTCACATTTCGTAACCACGTCGATGCTTGGCCACCGCGCAGTTTTACCCAGCTATTGGTGGTCTCAGTATAGAGTGTGCAGTACGGTAATCACTTAGCTGGTATGCGAAGTATGTAACTCAGTCAAGGTAATCTGTGCAACCTGAGCAGTTGGCCTGTTGATCACGCACGCTGATAGCCCAGGAATACATGTTGGCGAACGGCCGTATTGTTCATACGATCCCTCCAACTGATGTGGACTAATTGGCTGAGGCGAGGATGGTCAAACACAGCAAGCCCGTTAAAGTCTTCGTCACGAACACGTCACATTTTTAAACCATAGGGTAAAACGGAACGCACAAAATCACCGTTCTTTCAAGGACGACCGAACGTCTATCGATACCAGAGATGAGGCAGGTGGACAAAGACGACACGCGGATTTATTATCCTCATCGGCAGTATTACAAACTGACGAAATAGCGCTACCCGTGCATGTTAAGGTGTTCACAGTCTCAAGTGGACTACCTGGAATAAAGAAGGTAACGATGGGAGTGCCCCACTTTTGAAGCAACGCTTCACACACCTGCCTATCGATATGTTCAGCACAACCGAATAGTTACTGTTGTTTCTTTTAAAGTTACATTGTTAAATATACCGATGCGACTTTTAGCGAAAACATTCTTTGACTGTCTAAGTTCGGGCTTCGAATTACGTTGACGCACTAAAACACATCCAGAAGACTATAGTTAGCTACATTCAATTGGATGAATTCAAACAAACTGGCGATCGATTTTAGCAGAGGAGGGGTCAACTTGCACCTAGTTAACATGAACCTCAAAAACCACACATTTGAGTCACAATTTGAGACGGATACACTTGAAATTAGATGCATCAATAACCCATTTCCACACATGGTTCCAGATATCGCTTTTTCTAAGGATGGCGCCTTCACTTTCGCCATTTTCACCCTGAGGAACTTCGAACCATCAGCTTGTATATTGTCTGGACTGAAGGAGGTTCCGTTCTCGCTAAACAATTAAGCATACCTGGATGTTGTTTAGTTGGCAGCTGTTTCGTGTATGGTGTGTCATTCAAATGCTGGTTGGGAGAATTAATCAGTGTTGACTTCAGTCTTCCACCGTTTAAATTTGATGATGAAGTCAATACAGCCAATGGGTCATACGCATTTTTAAACTGAACTTCCAAGTTAAGAACACTATTCCTACGGTGTGGACGGTAAAGTTAGAACCCGACAATAGTCTCACTCAAAATATTGTTCAAATTCGAAGATATCCAAAACCGTTCGGGAGTACTAGATAACTTGAAGAACGATTTTATTGGATTCAGCCGATTAGATAGTAGGATCATTTTAATGTTGATTCGGATGGTCACAACAGTAATAATGTGCACACCGAAGTCTGGACGATCGTTTCAAGTCAGATTGGCTGATGTGCTTGCACGCTGATAGTCCCGTCTTACAGACGTTTTCGAACATTATTTTCCAATCGTTGCTGAAGCGACGATTGGATGCAACGGCCGTTGGTTTAGTGCGATTGGGTTACAAAATCCTCCAGTAGTGTTTTGGGCACTGGCTATTGTCAGTGCATTGGCTCGGAAAACGAATTCTCACCTTGTCCCCAGTAAGTTTCAAATAAAACCTCGGTCTTCTTTCAGAATCAATATGAGTAAAAATGAGGTAGTCTCCAATGTGCCTTGCTGAACAGACAGGTGTAGATTTGAACTTCACGTTGACAGTGGAAGTGGTATAAAAGGTGGTGGATTTCAGTAAACAATAACTCCACCTACAGTTCCAAGCAGTGGTGAGTCTCTATGTATAAGATGCCAGCTGGTTGACAGAAAATGGGGTACGAGGTAATGGTCAATGGTCTCGTCTCTGGGCGACCCATACAGGAAAATAAATGAAGTTACTTGTTTTATAGCATGGTTTTATGTAAGGCATAAGTTGTTATACAGTCTCAAACCCAAGTTCTCAAACATTAGGTAACACACGCTCAAGTAACACTAGTGCACTTGTGAATAATAATCGAAATCAGTCAACCACGCTCATTCACGAGTGGAACCATCGCAACTCTAAGCGTACTTGGAAGATTAGAATCCGAATCTAAAAAGTTTTTTCGAGAATCAGCCCACCCTCATTGTACGGCACTCCCGCTGATGTGTTTCATGTCAGCAATGTACAGATGACTATCTTATAACCTCTGGTAATCTATTCCAAAAGGTACCTAAAGACTGGTTACGACGATGTCAAAATTTCAAACAGATAAGCAGAAAAACAACTGGGGCGACATATCAGAGCTCAACATTAAACAAGTGAAAGTTAAAAGACATGTACTTGTGTTATATGTTTCAGCAACTGGTAACGCCTGGGGATGCAAATATTTTCGCCCGACAATAGACATACACAGACGTATGCACACAGTGTGTTCACTGAGCGGTAACGCAAGGAGACATCGAGTAGTGATAAGAATGGGTGCTCGTGGGGAGTAAGCTGAGTTCGAGTAAGTACGGTGTGTTGCTATGGTTTTGTGCTTTCAGCCGAAAAGAAACTGGATTCGAGACGCAACGTGAACGTACCCTGGAGTACTCGAGGCAAACACGCTGACCGATCCAGCAGGTAACAGTGATAAAACAAACCATCAATCGAGTCCGTCCGAAAGCCTAGCCATTGTGATAGTCACGCATGCTTAGGAGATGTGACGGGGACGTTTACGTTTTGTTTTCGAAAACGTAGACAACTATCGAAACGTGCTGCGGGTTTTTGAAATCAGTACCTGATTGAACTCTATCACTGAGATTCACATTGCATCAGAAAGTTGAACAGTTTTCAGTCTATACCAATATGCCGTATATGCTTTTGTATTTGTCGTAATTGTGCATCCATTCTTTTTCTTTTCTATACACATGTTAAAGCCACATCAATGTGAGATTCCTTCCAGTCGTACGTATCAAACAGCACCAAGATTCAATCTGGACAAACCAGTCCATGAAAGCCGATGTCCCGTACAGAAAGAAGAAGACTCTCCTCATCCGTCAACCATTGATTGGCATGCTAATCCACAGGTAAACCATGCACGGGGGCATAAGTCTACAGGTTTATTTTGGTACGGGTCAGTAGCCGTCCTGTGTCAAAATGATCTCAGCATTGTGCACCGAAACAGATCTTGTTGGCGTAGCAGTTATGAAAAGCCAGATCGGTGACCACGACCCTATAGTTTGGTACACAGGTGACTGAACTACCACTCAAGTAATGACCATGGGTTTGATAATGTAAGGCTAAACTAAGTCGAACCAGCTGTACTTCAACGCGCTGATGGTCATTAGGAATCAGGATTCGCAATTCCCCTCTCAAACTCTCCAGGGGATGTAGTGGACGTCTGTAGCATGGAAACAAGTAAATTAGCTGGCCGGAACTGTGGTGTAACAAACCGTCTGGAGGCTGCAAATTAGCAAGTCAAATTGCTTATCCAGGAAAACTAACAATACCACGAGGATCTCGCTACAGAAAGACTGACGTGCTAAACGTAAGGTACGGAGGAGAACTCCGTCGATTAAGGATGAGGAAGCATTATGAAAAGCAGTTATATTCACAGAGTTTCAGCACAAAGGATACACTGTGTAAAATCAATTAGTTTTCGAAGAATATCAGTTCGGACAGCATAGAGGATCCGCGTGTAAGTTGTGACGTATGTCACAGATTCTGAGTTACCCCTGACTTACATTGTGTTCACCCTACGAGTTTATGCCCAAAGAGCAGTTTGAGATGTGGTATTCGGAAGTGTCTCGGTGCCAACAATTTTGGGCAACTTTGAAGGTACAGATAAGAAAAAGGGTGTAACCGGAGTTAGTTCGAACCACTATTGAAAAAAACGGGTTAATTTGTCTTCTTCAAAAGAAACAGTATAACAGAAACGTGGACCAAATTACACAGCTAACATTAAAATATAGAAATCTAGAGGTGAATGCAAACCCAGTGATTGTGATGGCGTGCAATGTTACATGTAAAACGGTTCCGGAATCTATAGGTTTCCAAAATTTTGGTAGCCACCAGAGTAGCAATTTAGGAAAACCCGGCATTCGGTATGAGCGCAGTTAGGCTCTCAATGTAACTGGTCATTAGGAAGTGACAGGGTAATTCGTTTACTGTCTGTCCATAGTTGAAATTATATTCCAACCGACTAGATGTATGAGACGCCTTGAGGGTCGACATCCTTAAAATTCGCTCCAAAAATCTACACTTTGCAATTCAACTGTTTACTAGAGTGAAGTGAACTGCTACTAAAGATACAATAAAGGATTAAAATACGTTTCGGTGTGATTGACGTAACATGATCCACCGACGGCTAATAGCCGGAGAACCCAAACAAGATGTGAATGCTGCCTAGCATCCAAAATTGCTTTCAGTCCGAGTACAAGTTGCCTATAGCTGCAGGATGCATGTGTGGAAAGATTTCAGAAACTATCCTTCAAGATTGTAGAATACCGAGGATGAGTTCAAGGATCAGCACAACACACTAGGAAAAAACCTTAGCTTTGACGGCACAAGACTAATGCCGAACTATTAGGTCACACTATCGTTAGTCCAGTGTTAACTGATCACACAGACGTTGACTTAATATCGAAACCATAGTAACTACCAGGAATTTTCTGTCTAACAAAGGAACTCGCGGGTTTAAGTGTCAAATATCCTGGAATCTCGGAAACGCGCACAAAATTCACGGCACCACCAAGACTGATATCCGAGGTTCTGAACAGCCACGGCAAAGTTAGATCGTGTGATCCCGGTTACCAAATCAACCCAACACCATTGTACCGCGTGAACGGATGGATACCACGCAGACCACGCGCGCAGTCGCCAAACCCAACCAGTGAGCACATTCACAATTACAGATGGCCCGACGGGAGACTAATACCCCAACTCTTCAACGTGGTGAGTTCGCGGATCGACCGGGTTACTGCCTGATGGCTACACCGCAGACGTCATCATCGTAGAAAAACTGTTTAGAAAACACTGTTTGGAAACGAACATTGTGCTACACTAATCCAAATACATTTTCAATTACAGCTTCACCATACTGATTTCGGAAAGTCATCTGTTGATAAGCTTAAAAATATTTTTTGGTCGGTGGTTATTATAAACAAATATTTTTCGTTGATTCAATGAACGCGTTTAGGGAGGCATAACTAGCTCTTATTCACGTGATCGTTATTTGAAACCAACATGAATGGGTAGTGGGACTCAAACGGCTGGACGAAGTAATAGAACCTCTATCAACTACAGCGTAGTAGAGGTGGTGCCGTTAAAATAGGAACCCACCGCCAAAGTCGATTAATGGTAGGCACCGATGCCTGGCCAACATACAAAAAAGTTCTGCGTTGAAGCTAAACTAACTCTTCGGTTTGACAGCAACTGGCGATGGAAATTCACCTCAGCAGAATAGTTCGAAGGGAAGAAACAGAACGGAGTGGGAAATCTAGTTGTCTGTTGTGTCCGGACAGGTCAGTTTTGTTTTATTGATATGTTCAGATGCTTACATACATGTACTCCACAAACTCCACGACCGACTGCCAAATGTGTTCGCAATTAGCCCATATCACCGCCCTGGGGGTGACTCACTAAATCCACATCCTTGATTTGTGGGTAGCACTTATTAGGAGTCTGAGCGTGTCCAATGTAAAGTTGAGGTGCATATTCAGGACACCGAACTGACACCTTGGACAGCCTAGCCAGTACATTGGAACTACTTTAAAACTTCCAGCGTTACTGATGGTTAGCTGTTTGTGTTTGTAAAATGACTGACAGGACACGTCTTGGTTCTGGTTTTCAATTCAAGTGATTGCCCTTTTGTATTCACACTCTTGCAGTCACTGAACTCCTCAATCTGTTTTATTTCAAACACGTTCAAAAATTTCACGGGTTGTTTGCAGACCCAGAAAATTTGCCAATGTGTTAGTAAGAGACATCAAATGGTACGGAATGAGGTCTGTGGACGAGCATCCGCTGTTTGGTAGAAAAGCACTGAAAATGTCGAAGGCGAACAGATATAGATTCAGTGAGATTATGGGGTGCTAGCAGAGTTCGGTTGTCCACAGGCACGCGCAGCACAGCATACAAATAGCACTTGCCTGACAAGAAATGCAGAAGGCAATCGCCCACTACGGCATACAATCAGTCACTTGAATACACACCAGCCATAATGAGGTAGGTTTCTTCCATACTTGTAGTCTTCCTCATCGGAAGTTGGCCGTCAGTATAAGGGGAAAGAGATGAAAATATCTGAGGTCACCAGAAAATAGTTATCCGATCTCGGCCTGAATGTGTCGGGAGTCGCAAATGAAAGGACTTTTTCTGGCAGGGGATTGCTCGGACGGTAAAGTATGCGAAAGCTCTGGTGCCAAAGAAACTAATTCCTCCTGGGATTGCGTGATTAGTTCTCAGTAAAAGGGAAGAACACGGATGTGAGGTCAGTCAATCACGCGTAGGTGAGCGTGAAATCATCTCATCCGCCAAAACTCTGGTTAAAACAGATTCAAACCTTCCAGTCCGCTGTGAAAGCTCAGGTACTTGAGGTCTCACTTGTTTCGACGCCCGGAGCTAAGTTTGCACAAACAATGAGACCTGTAAAGAGATGAGTGGAACATACCTCCATGTTTGGCTTTAGCAGTGGGCGTACCAGCAGAAAATAAGTCAGAATAAAGTGTTCCGAGTTTGGACAGCTCGAGCTATGGTTACTGAATCTCGTGCCACCACTCCGCAATTAACACAAAAAATATATCTTGGTTGAAAACACTCGAGATTTTTGCCTTTTTCGGATACACAGCCAAACATTATGGAGTTGATAAGATGCCCTACTTTTGTGACGAAGTGTCAGGACTTTACACTACGCTGAATTACCTTACTTAACATACACCAGCTGCGAGGAGTGTGGGATCCGATTGTGGGGTGAACAGAAACGTCCTAAAGTAGGTTCTTGCGGCACTTCACAGAGTGTCTAGATGGGTTGAATGTACCATCAACACGAACAAGGAAGGTGTCTATCGAGAAGCGTTTCCTCTAACACCTTATCACCACATCTTGGCAGCATAATGCTACGGTCTACTCGTGCTCGAAGACTTTCAAGATGTCTAGCTGGACAACATCCGCTTGCTCCCTAGAATCCACTGCATTAGTTCATTGTTTATGAGCGATTACTAGGTTGGGAACGTACCGCTAGCCCTATCGGAAGCTGTGCTGTCGTGGGGTGACCACTCCGTATGTGTGGTGCTGTCGGATGGCGTCGTCAATGACTCTTTCCATTGCCTTTGAAAGGACGCTAAGAGTCTGTAATGGGACAAACCGCTACACGTATCGTCCTCGTGGAGTGGCACCTATCCACACTACTCCCGGTTATTAGGTAGTCTATCTTCCCAGAAAGACTTGGAACAGATCGCTAATGATGGAACCAAGATAGGTGAGCTATTTTTTAACAGGCTTGGCGGTATGTGGTTAGTATCTTGAGACTTACTGGAATTTAGCTCGCTGAATTTAGTGAGGATAGTGGAAGTAGTAAAGTATGATTCGTTAAAGTCAGGGATCCCATTGGGTATAGATTTGCAGTGGATATACGCTGGAGCTTCAGTGGCATTTTCTAAAAACGCTGACATCATCTGGCGGAAACTAATACATTTTCGAATAGTCCTAGATAGACAGTGGTGTTGAGAAATGGCGCTGATGAGGAGTCACGACTCGCGCATACACTTAGTCATGAAATCAACTTGGAAGGATTGAAAAAAGTAGTGTTAGTATGCTTTTAGAGACCCGGTTGATGACCAGCTGTAAAGCGACGGTCAAGCTGTCGCCAAACACCGCGTAGCTTACGGGAGGTCGGCGTACACGGACTATGGTAAGTGGCCTGTTTGAGCAAAGACGGGTGTTCATCTAAACGGACTCGGGTAAGAGAAAAAACAATGAATCGTGCAAGTCCACACGGTCTATGGGACTAGATAGGTACATGGTTGACCCGTCTCCCACTTACCAGTCACATCAGTTCTCAAAGCATTCACGTTCATTACGTACACTTTCGAGACTGTATTTCAACGTCATAACCTCGAATTACCGAACATCCTGAAACAAACTCGATTCCGGAAGGGTATTCATCAAACAAAAAATGTTGTTGCAAATGAAGCCTCGCCGAGTTTATTCTTAATACATCAACGCAGAAGTTCCCTAACATCCGATGAATTCACGGAGTTGCTATGTTCAGATATGCTCCGAATCAAAACCCCTTGAAATTATAAACAAAACATCGAGCCACAATTGAGGCAAAGGTGTATCTAACAGACATCCTTGTTTTCCACTGCCCCACAACAAGCCAGTCGAATAAGAAAACTCAGGTCACTGAACCCGACTCACGACCACAAATATGATACCTAATTACTGACTGGGCCACAGACGAAAGTTGGAATTTAACTAAAATGTTTAGTTGGTCATCATCATCATCATCATAGACAGCAATACATCAGTGGTTCACACTAATGCTTAACTGCCACACAACCATGAAGAAACAGCAAACCCTATACAGAAAGAGAGAACGACAAAGAAGGGGACGGGAAGGGACCTAACTACTGAAAATGACTACGTCCCTATTCAAACGTTCAGCATCAAGGTGCCTACACCTTGCAAACAACACAACCGAGCTGCAAGTGAGAGTAAGGCGTCATCAGCGAGACAGCTTCCT